>JARQOC010000007.1:192309603-192370769 GCA_033576535.1 Allobates femoralis
GAACCCCACACAGCCCTCAAATAGCTGTGCATAAAATATAGAGGCTCCCTCATACCCCTTCAAGTATTATCATGCTCCCACAGAGCCCTCCAAGTATTATAATATTCCACATAGTTGCAGGGGTGTCAATACTTTTGGCCACAACTGTATCAGTAAATGGTTTATTACATGAGGAGAACTGAAGGGGGCTGTAGACAGATATCAAGCAAGTGGGTAGACCGGTATTTTCTCCTTTCTGCGAGGAGGAACAAGAGGAGCATTGGCAGTGCCATAAAAAATTTGACCTCCAGTTACTGGTGTGTATGTTTTTTTTTGAGGGTGACATGAGGGCTCATTGTACTGCAGTTTTACATCACAGTACAAAGTTTATGTCCGCTCACCTGCCTTCCTTTTTCCTGTTACTTATTCTGAGCACAGATCTCAGTGGGCTTCAGGCTGCTTCCAGATACATCATAAACCATTATCCAGCGAGTGAAGGAACTTGGCACTCCTAGTTCTTTATAAAATCTCCATTTATTAGAAAATGGTTAAGAAAATTTTTTTCAGCACCTAAAATCCAAAGGGTCAGTATATATTGATCTTAAGGTGATGCGTTTCAGCTACTTAGTAGCCTTACTCATGATTAAATCATGATTATGAGTAAGGCCGCTAAGTATCCAAAACATGTCGCTTTAAGACTATGATACACTGACCCTTTGGATTTTACGTGCTGAAACAATGTTCTTAACAATTTTCTAATAAATGGAGATTTTATGAAGAATTTGGAGTGCCAACAGTTCCTTCACTCGCTACATAATGGTTTTGATTGTACTGCAGTGGGTCCTGTGGATGCAACACCATGGAAATTGATTGGCATGCTTCAGAAAACACCAGAATAGGCATGTCATCCATTGGTGCCACATTCTCTTCACAAATTAGAGCCAGTTCATTTGGAACACATGACAGACATGAAAGAGTCTGGCACAACAACAGTCTGTGGAGTGCTAGATAGAAGGAACAAGGGAGAATCTTATAGTATCATCCAAACCCTTTATTGGTGGTCCCTTATATGCCACAATGCATTTCAACAATCAGTATGTTGTCTTCCTCAGGTGATATATCACCTGTGGAAGACAACATACAGGTCGTCAAAACGCGTCGTGGCATATAAGGGAAAACCAATAAAAGGTTTGGATGATACTATAAGATTCTCCCTTGTTCCTTCTATCTAGCGCTCCACCAGACCGTTTTTATGTTCTATTACTTTCATTCCCTTTGTGGGAAGTTTGGCAGGAGCTGCAATGAGAAGGTAGCTTGCAGAGCCTGTGGTTGCCGGGATACCAGACACAACAACCCAGAAACTACAGGACCTCTGGAGACAAAATTCCTGTGGCAGAGGTCACGTGACATCTGGAACAGAAACACTGCCAGAGTGGCGGCAGTGAGCGAGCTGAAGAGCCCTGCACATAGGACGAAACTACACCAATTACTGGAGTTGTGTGGGGGCACACAACCCGCTAAAGTGAGCAGGATATTGGCCCCTATTTTAGCTCATTCATTTCCACAGGTGCTTTTCATTGCACCCCAACTCTTTTCTTTATTACATTACAGAGTTTGGCGACCCAGATGTGGCCATTTTCCTACCTGAAATTTCATTCATCATTATCCAGACCAGTTGGATGTTGATTCAGTAATGGTATTTGTAGGTATATCTTTTTAGAGTCACATAACACTACCTCTGATAGCTAATTGTACCCTGACTGCTGTTGAGTCCTGTCAAAATCTCCACGCTGCCTTTGTCCTTTACAAGGTTGTTCTGGAGATTTGCAGCACAGAGCCAGCCCAGACTGACAATCACCTGCAATTCAGATCACTTGATTAGAACTCTACTTAAGAAGGTTTGTTGCCCTATTCTGTGTCAATTGTACATATGACTTTAGATGTGTAGGATTGATCTCTCTGTGCTCTGAGCCAGACCCTGCCTGGTAAGTTACCTTACTTGGACTTAACTTTCTGCTTGTGACCTGATTCCTCTTTTTGCCTGCTTCTCTGTATTCTGTTTTGTTCCTCTGGTTTCCTGACTTTGGCTTGAATTGGACTTCACTTCTGTATATATCCCTATCTGTTACTGTGCCTTTCCTGGCCCTGACCCCTGATTGTTTTTGACCTGTCTTTACAACCAGTAAGTAGTAATATTTATATATTTACTTTTTGTTATTACAGTCTGTTTTCTCACCTCAGAGATTAGTTATTACTGTAGTGACTGATGTCACAAGTCTGTAATGAAATCCACAGATCTATTGTCAGACCTTATATTGGCACACAGGGGTTTTGGTTTGCCCTGGTGCCTGAAAATGGTGAGCCAGTGTATATAGGCAGTTTCTAAATTATGATGGAATTGATGCCATTGACTGTCCCTCATGTTCCTCAGTCACAAAACCAATTCAAAACCTCAGAAAGTCCAAGCGCTCACCAATGACAAGATGCAGGTGTGGAGGTCTGTGCCTGAAGATTGTTAGAGAGTGAAGCCTGCGCCTGGAGAGAGCTAATTTATTAATGTTCCTAATTGTCATCTCCTGATTTATCACCTGTATTTTGAAAGGTGATCTGTAATATTAAATGTAAGATTAGAAATTTAGTGGTTGGAAAATTAAAATCTAGTTCACTGCTAAATCCTGAATTTTAGTGCATATCATGAATTTTTATTTATGAATGTTTATAAAGTGCAACACCCGCATGTATTTCTCTGTGGTCAAGTCAATGGCAAAGGCATTATAATTAGGGATGGGCGAATCTACTCGCTAGGACTCGTTACTCGGCGAGTAATAAGGGACTCGCAGGACTCGGTACTCTGCGAGTTTCCCAGCGTTTACTCGCACGAGTCCAATGCAAATCAATAGCAAACGCTGACAAAACTAGGATTGCCATTGTTTGCATTAGACTCGGCTACTGTGCCAGTGATAGCAGGGAAACTCGCAAATAACTGCTGTTACATTGCGAGCCGAGTCCAGCTGTCTTCTCTGTGCAGCTCCAGGGTCCTAGAGCCCGCCTTCTCACAGAGATGATGTAGCAGTGCTGAGATTGTTCTCAGTCTGCTCATTCCCTGTGCATAGACATCTATATCTATGCACAGGGGATGTAGCAGAGAGGACCGCGTTTTGGACTACGTTGGACGGAAGAGGATTTTTTTAATTAAAGATGGAGTCCCTAATGGCTTTTTTTTTTATTTCAAATAAAAATTTTTCTCTGTGTTTTTTTAACCCTTTATTGGAGATTCTTAGTGTCTGGGTCAAACGTGGCCTGACATTAAGAATCTCGGGCTTAATACCAGCTTGTATAACAAAGCTGGTATTAACCCCTTTATTACCCAGCGTGCCACCGCCACCAGGGCCGCTGGAAGAGCGGGGTTCAGCGCCAGAGGATGGCGCTGCAATGAACGCGCCATCTTCTGGGGCGGCTGCGGGCTGCAATTTGCAGTGGGGGGTGCCCAGAAAGCTTGGGCATCCCTGCGCTGCGGATTCCAGCCCCCAGCTGCTTAGCTGTACCTGGCTAGACATAGAAATTGCGCGGAGCCCCACACATTTTTTTTAAATTATTTCATGAATTTCAGAGTCAGAGTCTCAAAGTCTCAGAGTCAGAGTCTCAGAGTCAGAGTCTCAGAGTCTCAGTCAGAGTCTCAGAGTCAGAATCTCAGAGTCTCAGAGTCTCAGAGTCAGAGTCTCAGAGTCAGAGTCTCAGAGTCTCAGAGTCAGAGTCAGAGTCTCAGAGTCTCAGAGTCAGAGTCTCAGAGTCAGAGTCTCAGAGTCTCAGAGTCAGAGTCTCAGAGTCAGAGTCTCAGAGTCAGACTCAGAGTCTCAGAGTCTCAGAGTCAGAGTCTCAGAGTCAGAGTCAGAGTCTCAGAGTCTCAGAGTCAGAGTCTCAGAGTCAGAGTCTCAGAGTCTCAGAGTCAGAGTCTCAGAGTCAGAGTCTCAGATTCAGAGTCTCACCCTCAGAGCCAGAGTCAGAGTCTCAGAGTCAGAGTCTCAGAGTCAGACTCTCAGAATTTCATGAAATAATTTTAAAAAAATGCGTGGGGCTCCGCGCAATTTCTATGTCTAGCCAGGTACAGCTAAGCAGCTGGGGGCTGGAATCCGCAGCGCAGGGATGCCCAAGCTTTCTGGGCACCCCCCGCTGCAAATTGCAGCCCGCAGCCGCCCCAGAAGATGGCGCGTTCATTGAAGCGCCATCCTCTGGCGCTGAACCCCGCTCTTCCAGCGGCCCTGGTGGCCTTGGCACGCTGGGTAATAAAGAGGTTAGGGCCAGCTTTGTATTATCAGCTGGCCCTAAGCCCGAAATTTATCGCGGTCACGCCAATATTAGACATGACCGCCATGAATTTCTATTAAATTGTTAAAAAAAAAACACAACACAGAGAAAATTTTTTATTAGAAATAAAAAAAAAAGCCATTAGAGACTCCATCTTTAATTAAAAAAATCCTCTTCCGTCCGACGCAGTCCAAAACGCGATGTCCTCTCTGCTACATCCCCTGTGCATAGATATAGATGTCTATGCACAGGGAATGAGCAGACTGAGAACAATCTCAGCTCTGCTACATCAGGCAGCAGGCAGGCTCTAGGACCCTGGAGCTGTGGCAGCCAGCACACTGAGCAGACAGGACTCTTATCTGTGCGAGTTTCCCAGCGATTACAGTTGCAAAGTAAACGAGTCCAATGCAAATAAATGACAAAACTAGGATTGCTTCAGGCTGAAGCTTCCGAGACACATCTGTGATTTGTAAATCTCACACTACTCGCTATTACTCGCTTCCCCATTCATTAACATTGGACTCGCTAGACTCGCAACGAGTAGCGAGTCCTATGCTCGGACTCGCTAGAGTCAAGCGATTCCGAGTAATTTAGGATTCGCCCATCACTAATTATAATACATAATGCAAATGATCAGACTAAAATATGAGGGGGCGTTTCACTATAACTTGTTTTTTGGTCCCAAGATAAGTAAACGTATACATTTTAGGCTGGTTTCACACCACGGTTCTACCAGGTCCGGGGCTGTTCGGGGTGAATCTGACAGTCCCGGACCTGATTTTACTGTAGTGCAGCTCTATTGGGGCCGGATGGAGCCCGATGGCAGCTATCTGCCATCCAGTTTCCATCTGTCTTGGAGGATCCGGGTGAATTCGGATTTTTCTCCCGGACACAAAAATGCTGCTTGCAGCATTTTTGTGTCCGGGGAGAAAAATCTCCCCAAATTGGATCCTCCCAGATCCAGGGCAATCCGGCGCTCCCTAACATGGGAGTCTATGGGGCCGGATTGCCCCGATCCAAGAGGATCCGGGAACCAGACACCGGCTGCTAAAGTTCAGCGTGAGCTACGATGAACTTCAACACCAGGGAGCTGTCCACTGTGAAGTGGTTCAGCACCATTTCACAGGGGACAGATGAGCTTGGCTGCATCCGGCTACAAACAGGACTGGAGGGTATATTAGCCCTCCGGTTCTGTTTGCAAATCTGGTCCGAGGCTGTCAGGGGTGAACCGGATCGGATTGTGCTGTGGTGTGAATCCGGCTTTAGACCCATTCATGAAACATAGACTGCACTCAGATCAATAGATCCAGCCCAAGAGTAGAGTCTTCTTACCTGAGCTAATTGCTTCCTAAGTATATATAGAGCAGATAGCTGAGGTCACTAGACCTTCAAATGCAAGCACGATCCATGTTTAACGGATGTATGAAAACAGCCTTATTATTTTTCTGGAATTAACACAATTAAGGCAAGGTGACAAACAAACTTTTGTTCACACGGTTTTGTCGGCGTTTACAGGCCATAGACTTCCAAGATATTTCCATCTTCCCCGTGAATGTTATAAGTATGATAATGTGAGAATATGTAGATAGATGATTATAAGAATCTAATGACTGCTTTGTATGTGTATGCCCATCTCCGTTATTTGTGAAAGAAAGGGAGTTGTGTTTATACCCTTACTACAAGTGGTTAGGGGTACGGAAGTAGCAAAATGGGCTTCATTAGGCTGTTTCCATAAAACCTAGCCCGAGATGTCCAGGGACCACTTCCACCTCCAAAGCAGATGAAATTGTGAGTTTTGATGAGCTATTGGACTGCAAGAATCCATGTATTGTTCTTACCCGATGGCTCCCCGATATGTCTGTATCCAATCTGGCTCCAATTGATCTCCAAGTTTCCAAACAGCCCACTGGCCTACTAAACTATTCATCTTCAGATTTCAGCCCCATTTAGTAGCACACAGACCACCCATATTTAGTGCAGAACAGTGTCCCTTCATGCCTCAGTTCCCACTACAGTTATACTAATATATAGATAGGACTAGAAAACTTTGGACATTGACTTAATCTTCGTGAATCAAACAAAAAAAATGAAACAAGTAAAATGTAACTGAAGTGTAGACCTTCAGGTTAAACAAAATGGTCAAAAATATCCTTTGTAATGTTAGAAAATTGCAACCTTTTTTCTACAAAGCTTCCTCATTTCAGTAGCTCAGAAGTAACAAATTAATATTACCATAAATAAAATGTACAGTAAATACTTAAATCATTTGCAGACAATGATTTTTCTGAAGTCCGGAAGCTATAGACGTCTCCAAATGCTGGGTTTCCTCCTTTGTGATGATTTGCCAGCCTTTACTACAGCTGATATCAATTGTTGCTTGTTTCTGGGTCTTTCCGCCTGAAGTTATTTCTTAAGCATGTGAAATGCATAATTAATGGAGCTGAGATCTGATTTTTTAGTAGGTTATTATAAAATGTTTCACTTCTTGTCTTCCTAGCCATGCATATCCATGTCATCACATTGCCTGCACCATGTTTTACAGAGGATGCCTTGCATTATGAGCTGTTTCAATCCTTCTGGTTCAGGTTGATCATGGTTTCACCTTTCTAGAGGCTGGGTTACATGCAGCAACATTGCTATCAATGTTGCTGCAATGTCCCAGGTGTTGACGTTGCAGCGACCTTGCCTGCGACGTCGCTGCGTGGGACATGCCACAACGACCAGCGATCAGTTAGCTATCTTGAAATTTCAGTAGCTGCAGCTGCGATCTGCCGATTCTGGCAGAAAAGAGGACCTCCGGTTCTGTTTGTCCTTGACAGTCAGGTTCTGTCCAGTGTTTCCTGCAAAACAACAGATAGAACCTGATACACCACAAACGTGGTGTGAAACTTGCCTTAATAATCAGATCCAGGAAAGAAATTTGTTTCCTAGGTGGACTGAGAGTGAACAAAAGCTCCCAAGAGTTGTTATTAAGTTCAACTACAAAATTTCCCTTTAAATAAACATCAGGTCGTCTTATAAAACGTTACCTAAGTGTAATTTTATGTGTTAGATATCATTATTTGAAACACAAAAACGGTCTGGTGGAGCGCTAGATAGAAGGACAAGGGGGAATCTTATAGAATCATCCAAACCTTTTATTGGTGGTCCCTTATATGCCGCAATGCATTTCAACAACCAGTATGTTGTCTTCCTCATGTGATATAAGGAAACCTTGTAAAAAATTGATATATATAGAGGAATTGCTAGGCAAACCCACAGATAATTGATTGGTTAATTACAAATTGATTCAACAATTACCGTATATACTCGTGTATAAGCCGAGTTTTTCAGCCCAAAAATTGGGCTGAAAAGTCCCCCCCTCGGCTTATACACGGGTCATACGGTATGCTGTGGGGGGGGGGCTGTGACCGGGAGCTGGAGGAGGCAGGAGGGGGCCGCGGTGACCGCAGGCGGTCACGTGGGGCCGCCTCATTAGTGCAATGAATATGCACGGCATCCCCCCGTCCATCAACGGCGGGGGATGCCGTGCATATTGCAATACACAGCCCCCCTCCTTAATATGGGTCCCCCAGTATTAATAAACAGCCCCGCCCCTCCTTATCATGTCCCCCCAGGCTGCGGCAGCTGTCAAAATAACAAACAGTTTATACATCACCTTCCGGCGCAGCTCTCCGCTCCTCCCGTCCTCCGCTCCTCCGCTCGCCGGCTTCTTCTTTCTTCTTGTGCCGGTGTCATGTGACCGGGCGCAGGAGATGACGTCATTTCCTGCGCGCGGTCACAGAAGTCGGCACAAGAAGAAGAAGAAGCCGGCGAGCGGAGGAGCGGAGGACGGGAGGAGCGGAGAGCTGCGCCGGAAGGTGATGTATAAAGTGTTTGTTATTTTGACAGCTGCCGCAGCCTGGGGGGTACATGATAAGGAGGGGGGGCTGTTTACTACCACTGGGGCTGTATACTACCACTGGGGCTGTATATACCTCTTGGGGGCCTGTATACTACCACTGGGGCTGTATACTACCATTGGGGCTGTATATACCTCTGGGGGGCCTGTATACTACCACTGGGGCTGTATACTACCACTGGGGCTGTATATACCTCTGGGGCTGCTGGATACTACCACTGGGGCTGTATACTACCACTGGGGCTGCATATACCTCTGGGGCTGATGTATACTACCACTGGGGCTGTATACTACCACTGGGGCTGTATATACCTCTGGGGCTGATGTATACTACCACTGGGGCTGCTTGGGCTCCTGTATACTACCACTGGGGCTGCTGGGGCTCCTATATACTACCACTGGGGCTGCTATATACTACCACTGGGGCTGCTGTATACTACCACTGGGGCTGCTGTATACTACCACTGGGGCTGCTGGGGCTCCTATATACTACCACTGGGGCTGCTGTATACTACCACTGGGGCTGATGGGGATGCTATATACTACCACTGGGGCTGCTGTATACTACCACTGGGGCTGCTGGGGCTGCTATATACTACCACTGGGGCTGCTGGGGATGCTATATACTACCACTGGGGCTGCTGTATACTACCACTGGGGCTGCTGGGGCTCCTATATACTACCACTGGGGCTGCTGTATACTACCACTGGGGCTGCTGGGGATGCTATATACTACCACTGGGGCTGCTGTATACTACCACTGGGGCTGCTGGGGCTGCTATATACTACCACTGGGGCTGCTGTATACTACCACTGGGGCTGCTGGGGATGCTATATACTACCACTGGGGCTGCTGTATACTACCACTGGGGCTGCTGGGGATGCTATATACTACCACTGGGGCTGCTGGGGATGCTATATACTACCACTGGGGCTGCTGTATACTACCACTGGGGCTGCTGGGGCTGCTATATACTACCACTGGGGCTGCTGGGGATGCTATATACTACCACTGGGGCTGCTGGGGATGCTATATACTACCACTGGGGCTGCTGTATACTACCACTGGGGCTGCTGGGGATGCTATATACTACCACTGGGGCTGCTGTATACTACCACTGGGGCTGCTGGGGATGCTATATACTACCACTGGGGCTGCTGGGGATGCTATATACTACCACTGGGGATGCTATATAGTACCACTGGGGCTGCTGGGGATGCTATATACTACCACTGGGGCTGCTGTATACTACCACTGGGGGTGCTGTATACTACCACTGGGGAGGCCTGTATACCACTGGGGGGGGCCTGTATACCACACTGCTGGGGGCTGTATACCTGTGCTGGGGTCCACCCTCGGCTTATACACGAGTCAATATGTTTTTCCAGATTTTTGGGGCAAAAGTAGGGGGGTCGGCTTATACACGGGTCGGCTTATACACGAGTATATACGGTAACCCTAAATGTACTCTGATCTACCAAAGGTTATGTTGTGCATCATTCTCCATCACAATATAGCACAAATAAAATCTCATAAAACTAATCACAATGTACCGTATATACTCGCGTATAAGCTGAGTTTTTCAGCCCAAAAATCGGGCTGAAAAGTCCCCCCTAAGCTTATATGCGAGTCATATATATTGCGCCCCCCCTCCCATCGGTATACAGGCCTTCCCCCCCATCGGTATACAGGGCTTCCCCCTTGCTGCCGCAAACCTGTAAAGTAATACATCATTATACTTATCCCTGTCGTCGCCGCCGCCGCCGCCATCGCGCTCCTCCGGCTTCATCCGGCTTCTTCCGGCTTCCTCCTCCGGTGGGCGCAGGCAATGACGTCATTGTCTGTGCGCCAGAGGAGGAAGCCGGAAGAAGCCGGATGAAGGCGGAGGAGCGCGATGGCGGCGGCGGCGACAGGGATAAGTATAATAATGTATTACTTTACAGGTTTGCAGCAGCAAGGGGGGGCCCTGTATACCGATGGGGGGGGCCCTGTATATACCACTGGAGCTGCTGCTGTATACTACCACTGGGGCTGCTGCTGTATACTACCGCTGGGGCTGCTGCTGTATATACCACTGGGGCTGCTGCTCTATACTACCACTGGGGTTGCTGCTGTATATACCACTGGGGCTGCTACTGTATATACCACTGGGGCTGCTGTTGTATACTACCACTGGGGCTGCTGCTGTATATACCACTGGGGCTGCTGCTGTATATACCACTGGGGAGGCTGCTGTTACACTGCTGGGGCCTGTATATACCACTGGGGAGGCTGCTGTATACCACACTGCTGGGGGCTCTATACCTGTGCTGGGGTCCACCCTCGGCTTATACACGAGTCAATAGGTTTTCCCAGGTTTTGGGGGCAAAAGTAGGGGGGTCGGCTTATACACGGGTCGGCTTATACACGAGTATATATGGTAATGCATAAAAATCCATAAAATTATTAAAACCCTATATATAAAAAATTAAATCTATTAAAATATGTATTTATACTAATAAAAATACAAATACCGTACATAAAAATGAATAATAATAATTATACATTACATTGTGATTAGTTTTATGAGATTTTACTTGTGCTATATTGTGATGTAGAATGATGCACAACGTAACCTTTGGTAGATCAGGGTACATTTAGAGATAATTGTTAAATCAATTTGTAATTAACCAATTAATTATCTGGGGGTTTGCCTAGCTATTCCTTTATACATAGCAATTTTTTTTACAAGGTTCCCTTATATCACCTGAGGAAGACAACATACTGGTTGTTGAATCGTGTTGTGGCGTACTAGGCACCACCAATAAAAGGTTTGGATGATACTGTAAGATTCCCCCTTGTTTCTTCTAGCTAGCGCTCCAACAGACCGCTCTTGTGTTTCTATTATCTTCATTCCCTCTGTGGGACATTCGGCAGGAGCTGCGGTGAGGAGGGGGCTTGTAGAGCTGGTAAGGACCTGTGGTTGCTGGGATAGCGGGCACAGCAACACGGATAATACAGGACCTGCGGTGACGAAGTTCCTGTAGCAGAGGTCACGTGATGTCCGGCCTGGAAATTGCTGCAGGAGCGGCGGCAGTGAGTACATAGGATCAAACTTCACCAAACACCGGAATTGTGTGGGGGCACACAACCCGCTAAGGTGAGCAGAATTTCTGCCCCTATTTTAGCCCACTAATGTCCACAGATGCTTTTAATTGCACCCCAACCCTTTTCTTTATTACATATCATTATTTGTGATTTTGAGAAAGCAGTGTACAGACTGTGATAAACGGCTTTATAAGAAAAAGTGAAGATTCTGAAACATCTGTAGACGTAGAAAATGAATTTTGCACAGTCGGTAATTATGATTCTCAAATGACAAAACCCGAAGAGTTAAATGACTCATTCAGCTCTGCTAATTCTTTACTCTACAGTATGTATTATATGTGATAACGGTATTAGGGATGCACATAGCTTTCCAATCTATGTATCATACAAAGTTACAGATTAGTCTGTGTTAAGCTCTCGGCATGTCAGAGAACATTCCACCATTTCATTTAAATTACCGAGCTCTTTCTCTTTCCATAATAACAGGGATCGATACACAGTGAATTTTACAAACATTCTTTCCCACAATCCTCTAGGCCAAGTTCCTGAAATTGAAACATACAAATAGGTTTTTGTTTTTTCACAGCCCAGTTTGCCACTACGTCCTTTAGAAAACCCACTGAGTAAATCCATACAACTGCATTAAACATGCTGGTTGCGACGGGGGCAGAATAGACATCCCATTGTTACCGGCAATTGGATATATAGGGCCATTCTCTTGGCAACCTACTCCAATCCTTTTAAGTCAAAGCCAAATTTAAATGGTGACCGTACGACCCACTGAGAAGCTTTTACACCTCTCCCTGCGGTGAAGTATGTAAAAAAAAAAAAAAACCAGAGCGGGAACTGTTTCTCTTATTAAAAGCCTTTAATAACCAGTGGCATTTTGAACAATACAATGACCTTTTGAGGTTGCTAAGCTCTGAACTGTGTTATCTCACTAATAATAATTTACTGACTGTAATTTTATGATAGGACAAAAACATTTTTTTTTTTTAATTTGTAAATGAGGTTCCTATTCAGAAGAGTCTTTTCATGAATTTATGAGGAGGAAACGGAGGTGAATGTAAGTGATTAATACAAGGAATAATGGATTCAGTTGTTTCTTTCCACATTAACGCTGACCTCGTTTTATCATCATCATTCACATTAATTACACAGATGAGCATCTGTTTGTTGTAGTGTTTTGATTTTTACATAAAGGGGTAAATTAACCTGTGAACGGAGGGGAAATTTCTACACTTCTATAGAAAAAAATAAAGCCCTGGTATGTTCACAAGATTCAGTTAAGAAGCTGAGAATTACTTCATTATTGGTCTACAAATTTGTCACATATTATATTGTTGAGCTGCCCTTGAGAATTGGTAAAATCGGACTTCTGCCTTGTGTGGTGAAGACTACGGGCATGATGCTTTGAGTTACAAAAGTAACATCTGTACTCCTTACCAGCTTATGTCATTTCGAGCTTCGGTGGCCCAGGAATGACCATTGAATGCTCAAAATATTGTAACCTAAGGACTCTATAACTTGTGAGACTTCTTCCATACAATGGGCAAGACACATCATACAGGATATACCATTATTTTTCACTATTTATTGTAAGATATATAATTTGTGAAGCTTTTACAGAGACTCTAAATTTTCCAGATAAAATCCTTAAAAGGGGTTGTCCTTTACTATAACCCTTTCTCAATCACCATATTCATCATTCGACAGGGTGGGCCATCTATATGGATACACCTAAATAAAATGGGAATGGTTGGTGAACTGGTAAACTTTCTGTTTGTGGCACATTAGTATATGATAGGGGGACCCACCGGGCAATTGGGTCATTTATATGGATATACCTAAATAACATGGGAATGAATGATGATATCAACTTGAAATAACTCATGAAAGAATAAAGTTACATTAAAACCAAGCACAACATTGTTTTTCTTATAAAATTCCCTATAAGTTTGATGTATCACATGACCGTCTTCCCATTGAAAAAATAAAGTTGGATCCAAAATGGCCAACTTGAAAATGGCTGCCATGGTCTCCACCCATCTGGAAAAGTTTTCCCCCTCCCATGTACTAATCTGCCACAAACAGGAAGTTGATATCACCAACCATTCCCATTTTATTTAGGTGTATCCATATAGATGGCCCACCTTTTAAATTAATACTAGCTATGCTCAATTCCAATGCTCCTGGGGCTTGCATAATGTTATGTCTCGTAAGCACAGCCAATCATCCGCAACTAATAGTCCACAACACCCTCACATCCTTTAGCCTTCATTGTCATTCAGACCAAGTCAAAGAGCAACAGCATCTCTTACTTCTTCTAGATGTCATATCATTTAAAAGAAGTGAGAGAGAAGTGGCCAATCAGTGGCTGCTGATTGGCTCCAAGGCTCGTGATATTGTGGCACCCTGCAGAATCACAAATATCTGCAAATATCTGTAAACTCTGGTGGTGTGGGAGATCAGCTGTTTAGCCATTTTAATACATGCACATGTGATGAGTGCAAAGAGCTAGTGGGAATTATGGTGGTTAGCAGCCCTATTGGAGAACTACTCATCCCAAGAGAAGCAACAGTGCTCTCCTTGTATTCAGTGGTGCTGGAGAGAAAAGAGGTCAGCCAGAGCTTATTCTGTGGTCTCTGTTGGGACACAGCAGGATCTGTGAAACCGCATGGGACATAGTGTCCTGTGTAGTCCTAGTAGTGCCCTATTGCCAGAAAACAACAGTTAGGGATCAGCAGTGAATAGGTGAGAATGTGCATGGAGAGCTGCCTTGAGAAGATCTGAGTTGTCAGCAGTGGGAGAAAGCTTAAGTGCTTTCCTGTAAGCTTGAAGTACTGTGGAGAGCAAGGTCCAGGTGTAGAGACGTTCGAGGGCGTAGTATAGAGCCAAAATCAGCAGGAGTGTGGAGAGCTGCGACACACTGGCAGAAAGAGAGATGAGTTCCTCACACCATCAGAGTCTGAGAGTCTGTATGTTGAACTGTGGAAAGCTGTAATAACCAACATCATCATCATCAAAAGCTCCAGAAAAAGTGAGTTTATATGTTGTACCTGAAGACTCGACATTCTTTATTGAGAGTGGTTGATCTTGCATCCCTATCCACAACTCTAACCCCTTATTGTTCTGCTGATGATGGCCTGCCAGCTGGAGAGAATGTGGTGCCCCACTGGTCAGTGCGCCACAGAAGGGATACTGCACCCAGATCAGTGTGTGTGGTATCACAGTGACCAGAAGATGTGATGTTAATCTGAGGCCCTCATCCCTGCATTCACACACCTTTAATAGGGGGATTAAAGGGTTAACCTGTTTGCCTGGCCCATCCATTACCACTACACCTGCCCTGGGGACCCTCAGCCCTACCCGAGGAGGGCTTACCATCCACGCTGCCCCAAGTCACTGTCCCCAGCAGGAATACATCAGTGGTGGTTCTACTAACCACATAACCCGGGTGGCGTCATGACAAATCCCCTCTAAATACCCTTTTTGGACTGATCCCAGGCCACGGGACCGGGTCACGACTACCGTGATTCCCAGAGAGACAGTACCAGCCCAGTTCCCGAGTACCCCATAGCCTGGGGGTGCATCAAGAACATAGTGATAGTTGGCCTTCCATACATCCCGGCTCAGTGGAGACCAACCCAAACAACATTACAGCATCATATGAGCCCTTGGAGATGCGGTGCTGGAATGACGGTGGTACCTAACATGAGTACAGGTTGTCACTATTTGTAGTGTTAGAATATGGTAAGAAAGAGTTGTCCAAGTAATAGACAGCCCTTTTATAGGCTACTAGATGGTGGCCCGATTCTAAAGAATCGGGTAGTCTAGAATCCATGTATAGTTTATTTACTAATAGTTACGGGAGTGCGGTGAAATGAATTGTGTGTATACAGGCGGCTCTGTGGGTAGCACAGTATACGGTGGCTCAGTGGTTAGCAGTGAGTGCGATGGCTCAGTGGTTAGCAGTGAGTGCGGTGGCTCAGTGGTTAGCAGTGAGTGCGGTGGCTCAGTGGTTAGCAGTGAGTGCGGTGGCTCAGTGGTTAGCAGTGAGTGCGGTGGCTCAGTGGTTAGCAGTGAGTGCGGTGAGATTGGTCAGCGCAGCGGCGTGGGCAGAGTGGTCAGCGCAGCGGCGTGGGCAGAGTGGTCAGCGCAGCGGCGTGGGCAGAGGAGAGGGGGCAGAGGCGGCTGGGCAGAGGACAGGGGGCAGAGGCGGCTGGGCAGAGGACAGGGGGCAGAGGCGGCTGGGCAGAGGACAGGGGGCAGAGGCGGCTGGGCAGAGGACAGGGGGCAGAGGCGGCTGGGCAGAGGACAGGGGGCAGAGGACAGAGGACAGGGGGCAGAGGACAGGGGGCAGAGGCGGCTGGGCAGAGGACAGGGGGCAGAGGCGGCTGGGCAGAGGACAGGGGGCAGAGGCGGCTGGGCAGAGGACAGGGGGCAGAGGACGCAGAGGACAGGGGGCAGAGGACGCAGAGGACAGGGGGCAGAGGACGCAGAGGACAGGGGGTAGAGGAGAGGGGGCAGAGGACGCAGAGGACAGGGGGCAGAGGACACAGAGGACAGGGGGCAGAGGACAGGGGGCAGAGGACGCAAAGGACAGGGGGCAGAGGACGCAGAGGACAGGGGGCAGAGGACGCAGAGGACAGGGGGCAGAGGACGCAGAGGACAGGGGGCAGAGGACGCAGAGGACAGGGGGCAGAGGACGCAGAGGACAGGGGGTAGAGGACGCAGAGGACAGGGGGCAGAGGACGCAGAGGACAGGGGGCAGAGGACAGGGGGAAGAGGACGCAGAGGACAGGGGGCAGAGGACAGGGGGCAGAGGACAGGGGGCAGAGGCAGCTGGGCAGAGGACAGGGGGCAGAGGCGGCTGGGCAGGGGACAGGGGGCAGAGGCGGCTGGGCAGGGGACAGGGGGCAGAGGCGGCTGGGCAGGGGACAGGGGGCAGAGGCGGCTGGGCAGGGGACAGGGGGCAGAGGCGGCTGGGCAGGGGACAGGGGGCAGAGGACAGGGGGCAGAGGACAGGGGGCAGAGGACAGGGGGCAGAGGCGGCTGGGCAGAGGACAGGGGGCAGAGGACACAGAGGGGGCAGAGGACACAGAGGGGCAGAGGACACAGAGGGGGCAGAGGACACATAGGGGGCAGAGGACAGGGGGCAGAGGACACAGAGGGGGCAGAGGACAGGGGGCAGAGGACACAGAGGGGGCAGAAGACAGGGGGCAGAGGACGTAGAGGACAGGGGGCAGAGGACGTAGAGGACAGGGGGCAGAGGACGTAGAGGACAGGGGGCAGAGGACGTAGAGGACAGGGGGCAGAGGACACAGAGGACAGGGGGCAGAGGACACAGAGGACAGGGGGCAGAGGACAGGGGGCAGAGGACACAGAGGACAGGGGGCAGAGGACGCAGAGGACAGGGGGCAGAGGACACAGAGGACAGGGGGCAGAGGACACAGAGGACAGGGGGCAGAGGACACAGAGGACAGGGGGCAGAGGACACAGAGGACAGGGGGCAGAGGACAGGGGGCAGAGGACGCAGAGGACAGGGGCAGAGGACGCAGAGGACAGGGGGCAGAGGACGCAGAGGACAGGGGGCAGAGGACGCAGAGGACAGGGGGCAGAGGACAGGGGGCAGAGGACGCAAAGGACAGGGGGCAGAGGACAGGGGGCAGAGGACGCAGAGGACAGGGGGCAGAGGACAGGGGGCAGAGGACGCAGAGGACAGGGGGCAGAGGACGCAGAGGACAGGGGGCAGAGGACGCAGAGGACAGGGGGCAGAGGAGGCAGAGGACAGGGGGCAGAGGAGGCAGAGGACAGGGGGCAGAGGAGGCAGAGGACAGGGGGCAAATGACGCAGAGGACAGGGGGCAGAGGACGCAGAGGACAGGGGCAGAGGACGCAGAGGACAGGGGGCAGAGGCGGCTGGGCAGAGGACAGGGGGCAGAGGCGGCTGGGCAGAGGACAGGGGGCAGAGGCGGCTGGGCAGAGGACAGGGGGCAGAGGCGGCTGGGCAGAGGACAGGGGGCAGAGGACAGGGGGCAGAGGACAGGGGGCAGAGGACAGGGGGCAGAGGACAGGGGCAGGGGACAGGGGGCAGGGGACAGGGGACAGGGGCAGAGGACAGGGGGCAGAGGACAGGGGGCAGAGGACAGGGGGCAGGGGACAGAAAACAGGGGGCAGAGGACAGGGGGCAGAGGACAGGGGGGCACACAGGCTGGAGGTCAGTGGGGGCACACAGGCTGGAGGTCAGTGGGGGCACACAGGCTGGAGGTCAGTGGGGGCCACACAGGCTGGAGGTCAGAGGGGGCACACAGGCTGGAGGTCAGAGGGGGCACACAGGCTGAAGGGCAGAGCAGCCTGCATGGCTGCAGACTTACCGGTGGCCGGGCGTCGGGTGTAGGAGGAGAGGAGGTGCGGGCAGAGCTGCAGGAGAGGAAGTCCCGCCCTCCCTCCTCTCCAGGCTCACGGCAGGGAGCACGGGCCCCCCCCCCGGTGTGTAGCTACTGGCTGGAGGGCAAAGGGTGGAGGGGAGTGGCTGGAGGGTGCACGGAACTTCCGAGATCGGAACGTTCCGTGTGCCGGTGCCTGTAGCCGGGGGGCAGCCCGGCTACAGTGCACTGGATGAGCCTGGGCGACGACCATCACGGAAGTGGGCGTGGCCTTTTCCGGAAGTGGCCTTCGGGTTTTATATATAAGATGGACAATTTTAAGAAAAAGTTTAGTTTAAAAAAAGTGCAGTAAGTTTCAATTTGCAATTGTCATTCCTTAACTAATTTTAAGAGCTCCTAATATGCAATTGACTCACCGTTGCCGGTTTCTCAGGTCTCAGGCGTTGCTTCCCTCTTCACGGTTCCGCGCCTGAGGCTGTGGAGCCCGGTGGTCAGATCAAAAGGGGGATGTGCAGGATGGGGATGATTCTTGTTTGTCGTGACGCCACCTGTGGGAGTCTGGTGATGGCACCGGCGCTGCGTAGGCCTCCGGGGGATGTACGGCAGCTAGTTGGGATGCTCCCCACAGGATGAGCAGGAGTCCCTGGGGCCAGGAGCTGCACTGTGTGGAATACGGCGGCTTGGGTAGTTCTGGGTGTTAGTTCAGGAATGATGCACGGACACACAAGTCTTTTCATTACCTTTTACTGGTGACAACAGGTACACTCGACCAGGTGATGAAGTCGACACTCCTGGAGGTTCCACAGCAAGCAGTGGTGTAGGCTTCCTTGTATACACAGTTCTACGGGGTCTGGTGGACATAAAATCCTGCCGGACCGGGGTTGCACCTTCTGGTGGGACGTGTTTCACCTGAGTTTGCTGCATTGAGAGTTAGGCGCCCCTGCGTCCAGGAGGCCACAAAAGGAACTGCAGCCAGGCAGGTAGGACGACAGTTGAACACCAACACCCTCACTGCCCACACAACCCACGTACAGTAGATGGCAGCATCCAGCCCGGAGCCTGGGAACTCTAGGCAGGCAAGGGGTGGTGGATTTAGAGCAGTGGGTGGGCAAACACGTAGTCAGAAGACAGACAGTAGAAATAGTGAAGGGGGAGGAGGAAGGAGTCAGTAGCCCAAGGTAGGCTGAGCAGTAAAGAAGGAATCACACGTCCTGGACGAGTGGGGTGTATGGAGCGCAGAATCTGAACAGAGCCAGTGCGAGCCGCAGAGAGAAAGCCTATCCAGAGCCAGCACCCCAGGAGTGTGAGGGAAGAGAGGGACGGTGATACCCGGGCCCTAGAATTACAGCCGAGACGAAAGACTGCAGGCGGAGTAGCCCTCCTATGACACTGGAAGACACAGTAGAGAGAGCCTGGTAGAGTCTCACACAGGAGGACTGCTGGAGGCTGGGCTGAGTAGAGTGTCGGCTCTAGAGGGGACCGTGGTTTCATCCGGCATCCCCAGACAACCGACAGGGGACCACAGCTACACGTTAGGGTCCCTACCCCAAAGGACAGGCAGCTCAGTGACAACCAGGAGGACCCACAGGGGCCCGAGTCACCGCCATACTGTCCGGAGTCACACACAACCAAGTGAATAACAGAGAGCGTCAACAGCCTGGGAAGGACACAGAGACAGAGTGAGGGGTCACAGAGAGGAGAGACCTGGCTGCAGAGAGTAAAGGGAACCCGGAGGGGAAAGTGAGCCCGTGTACTGAGACTTGAACTGAGACCAACTGTAAGAACTGTACGGAACTGTAACTTGAACTTGCGAACTTAGAAAGTAAGCATGGAGAACCCTGAATACGTCTCCCTTGTGTGTCTCTGCTTGAATACTACTCCCTCCATACAGGTTTGCAACCGCTTCCCACCTGCAGAGCCACAGCGTGCAAGCTCCAACACTGAAGGAGGATTCCTGCAGCATCTGGACAGTAAGTGTACTGCACTCAGCACCAGGCCTGCACACTACACAATAGACTTTAACCATCACTGCCCCGGGGAACACAGTTCTGCCCACAGGAACTATTCCATCTATGCTGCCATTACATCATCCCCGGAGGTTCTGCAGCAGCGGCGGCCCCACTACTGGCCGCACACAGTGGGTGGCGTCACGACTGACATTCCCCTGTAAACATCCTCTTATTATTGCAAGGGCCCGGGACACGGTCCGGACCAGGACCACCCGTGACTTCCCCAGCAGCAGACCCAGTACCGAGTACCCCGTTCCAGTGGGCTCGACAACCTGGCGTCACGAACAGGATCTACCTGGTCCAAAAGAATTGGACCCCCGTGCGCCTAAAGAACGTGTTCTGGACTTTCCCGCCAAAATCTGACCTTAATGGCGGCCATAGAAGACTAACGCTATGTGCAGAGGAGACGTTCCCAAAACTCCATCGTGGGCCGGCCCGGGCCAAGGCGCGAAGAGAAGGACCTGCCCTGGCTCCCCTTAACTCCGGGAGAGCCAGCCATCACTCTGAAAGAAGAGCCTCTGCCCCTAGACCCTCCTTCCAATGAGAAGCTGGCGGGAGAAGAAGCGGAAATCGTCATCAGGAAGAGGCTGGATGAGAAACCGGAAACGAAGCAGTCGCCATTGCAGTACATGAGGACGGAAGCAGAGGACGCCGAGAATAGCGCTGTACACAGAAGACCACAAGTGATCCCGGAGGGCCAACGGAGCGAACCGGTGGAGGAACCCGGCCAGGGAAAGAACTTGCGTGACCGTAACGCGATGGCAGAAGGCGGCAGAGAACGTCCCCACGTCCAAGACACCCAGCGAGGTGTGCTGCGACTGCTACCCCAGCAGATGACACGGGCCCAGGAGGAGTATCGGACCCGGATCCAGATTGATATTGACCATCCACAGACTTATGAGACTTTGTCCATACAACCCGGCTGGGTTGGAGATACCCGTAGTCGTGCAAAGAGCAAGGAGGAATGCCGCACCGCGACCCTGATTGATGTGTCCGTGCAAGGTGAGCGAGGCCCGTATGGCATGAAAGAGCGGAGACTGTCCCTAGAGTCATTAGAGGAGGATGAGCCCTCAGACATGGAGTATCCAGACGATACCGAGCAACCGGACCCAATTGTTGACACGGGTCCCACAGATACTGTTGAGACTGTTACATCTAAGTCTATGAAGGATGCTGTTACCCAGACCCCTGAGAGCTATTTGCTAGTGACTGCATTGCAAAACCTGGAGGTGTACCCCAGAAGGAAGACGTCGCAGATGTTACCGTGGAAGCAGCAAGCCAAGCAAGAATGAAAACATGGGTCCTGCATCCAGAAGAAAAGGAGAATTGTAAGTGTGAATGAGGTGTAATCCTTACTGTCCCCATCCCATACCTGAATGAATGCTAGCCTTTCCCTTGTTTGTTTTATGTGTTATGAACATTAGAGATCAAGGACAATGACTTGGTACAAACGTTCCTGTAAATAGTTGATCACCTTGCGTGCTCCCCTTTGGTTTTAAGACCAGTTTGCACATGAGACATAGTGCATGAGACTTTGAATCGTGAACTTGGAACTTTGAACTGTTTTGAACTTTTTGCACTTTTGAAGAAAAGAAGAAGAATGTTTTTATACTTTTGATAAGAAAAGTAATGTTTATTATGTGTTTTATAGCAAAAGAAAGGTGAATGCGTTGTAGCATTAGACCCGGCAGAGGTCCAGAAGGGTAATGACGTAGATATACCTATGCACTTGTATATAGTTAACTTAAAGTAACGTTTGAAGAATCGTACCTCCCGGATGGGAAGAAACCAAGAATTCGTAATGTTTAATGTTGTTATAAAAATAAAATGTTTTCAGGGGGATCCATGACGGACAGCGCGGGAACGCGCTAGTTTAACTCCGGGAGAGTGTGGCACCCCTGTGTCCAGGAGGCCACAAAGGGAACTGCAGCCAGGAAGGTAGGACGATAGTTGAACACCAACACCCTCACTGCCCACACAACCCACGTACAGTAGATAACAGCATCCAGCCCGGAGCCTGGGAACTCTAGGGAGGCGAGGGTTGGGAGATTTAGAGCAGTGGATGGGCAAACACGTAGTCAGGTGACAGACAGTAGAAATAGTGAAGGGGGAGGAGAAAGGAGTCAGTAGGCCGAGGTAGGCTGAGCAGTAAAGAAGGAATCACACGTCCTGGACGAGTGGGGTGTATGGAGCGCAGAATCTGAACAGAGCCAGTGCGAGCCGCAGAGAGAAAGCCTATCCGGAGCCAGCGCCCCAGGAGTGTGAGGGAAGAGAGGGACGGTGATACCCGGGCCTAGAATTACAGCCGAGACGACAGACTGCAGGCGGAGTAGCCCTCCTATGACACTGGAAGACACAGTAGAGAGAGCCTGGTAGAGTCTCACACAGGAGGACTGCTGGGGGCTGGGCTGAGTAGAGTGTCGGCTCTAGAGGGAACCGTAGTTTCACCCGGCATCCCCAGACAACTGACGGGGGACCACAGCTACACGTTAGGGTCCCTACCCCAAAGGACAGGCAGCTCAGTGACAACCAGGAGGACCCACAGGGGCCCGAGTCACCGCCATACTGTCCGGAGTCACACACAACCAAGTAAATAACAGAGAGAGTCAACAGCCTGGGAAGGACACAGAGACAGAGTGAGGGGTCACAGAGAGGAGAGACCTGGCTGCAGAGAGTAAAGGGAACCCGGAGGGGAAAGTGAGCCCGTGTACTGAGACTTGAACTGAGACCAACTGTAAGAACTGTACGGAACTGTAACTTGAACTTGCGAACTTGAGAAGTAAACACGGAGAATCCTGAATACGCCTCCATTGTGTGTCTCTGCTTGAATACTACTCCCTCCATACAGGTTTGCAACTGCTTCCCACCTGCAGAGCCACAGCGTGCAAGCTCCAACACTGAAGGAGGATTCCTGCAGCATCTGGACAGTAAGTGTACTGCACTCAGCACCAGGCCTGCACACTACACAATAGACTTTAACCATCACTGCCCCGGGGAACACAGTTCTGCCCACAGGAACTATTCCATCTACGCTGCCATTACATCATTAATATTGCCAGGGCCCCTCCTTGTGACATGGCTGGACGCAGATGATACAATCGCCCCCATATCAGGGTTGTAGGGGACTGAACATCGGTGTTGGGAGATATGAGTTGCCTCTGAGGGTGGCTGGCAGTGTCCTGCTAAATGCAATGGATATTTGTAAGTGGCCAGATGTGGTGAGTTTTCTTTTCTTTATTAACTATGTAACCCTCGGTGAATCTTCACTCCTCTTTGTAGATCATTTCTAAATAATTAAGATTTTGAGGCTGACGCTTGGCAACTCAGAGCTTCAGCTCCCTCCATGTTTTTGATGAGATTTAGGTTTAGAAACTGGCTAGGCCACTCCGTGACCTTAATGTGCTTCTTTTTGAGCCACTTCTTTCTTGCCTTGGCTGTCATTTGGTGCCTTGGCTGTATGTGTCGGGTCATTGTTGTGCTGGAAGACCCAGCCATGACCCATCTTTAATGTCCTGGTAGAGGGAAAGAGGTTGTCACTCAGGATTTTACAGTACATGGCTCCATCCATTATCCCATTGATGTGGTAAAGTAGTCCTGTGCCCTTAGCAGAGAAACACACCCAAAATATAATGTTTCTACCACCATTCTTGACTGTGGGGATGATGTTCTTGGGGTCGTAGGCAGCATTTCTCTTCCTCTAAACACGGCGAGTTGAGTTAATGTTAGTTGAGCTAAATTTTTGTCTCATCTGACTAAAGCACCTTCTCCCAATTACTCTCAGAATCACCAAGGTGTTCATTGGCAAACTTCAAACGGGCCTGCACATGTAAACAACAAGGAGAACAAAGAGAGAGAAAGTGTGCACAAAAGGTTGTTTTTAATACATCAATCTCAAACAGGCTATACTGAAGTCCTACACAGAGGACAAAAGGACAGAGCAACTTTTGTTTCATGGAGACAAAATCTGCATCCTGACGCAATTTTAGTTCTGTGAGGAAAAAAAAGGTGAAGCCACAGATCCAGAGCAACACATGCGAAATTTCAATGGATGCCTATGTGACACAGAAACAAATGGACATCTGCATTCTGGTGGATCCGGACTTCCAGTCCGTGTTCTATAAACTGAGCATGTGCAGAGCAAGTGTAGTACGCAGTTCTGGATCCCAGTATGATATGCACATGAATGCTCCCGCACAGGATGCGGGTGCATCCAGTTTGTCATTGTGGGTGAATACAAGGGCATGCAGGCTCTTCCTACATGCCCACAGATTCCAAAATACGCAAGTGTGCAACCAGCCTGAGTGAGGATCTCTGAATGATCCAATGTTGTCCTAAATGACTGGTAATGATAAATAGAATCCACCTGTGTAATCAAGTCTCTGTATAAATGCACCTGCTCTGTGATAGTCTCAGGACTCTGTTTCAAGTGCAGAGAGCATCATGAAGACCAAGGAACACACCAGGCAGGTCTGAGATACTGTTGTGGCGAAGTTTAAAGCCGGATTTAGATTCCATCTGAAGAAGCACTGTGCAAGCGATCATATTAAAATGGAAGGCGTATCACTGCAAATCTACCAAGAATAGGCCATGACTCTAAATTTTCATCTCGAACAAGGAGAAGACTGATCAGAGATGTAGCCAAAAGGCCCATGATCACTCTGGATGAACTACAGAGATCTACAGCTGAGGTGGGAGAGTCTGTCCATAGGACAATCAGTCGTACACTGCACAAATCTGGTCTTTATGGAAGTGTGGCAAGAAGAAAGCCATTTCTCAAAGATATCCATAAAATGTCTCATTTGAAGTTTGCCAGTAGCCTCCTGGGAGACACCAAACATCTGGAATAAGGTGCTCTGGTCAGATGAAACCAAAATCGAACTTTTTGGCCACAATGCAAAACGATATGTTTGGTGTAAAAGCAACACAGCTCATCACCCTCAAAACATCATCCCAACTGTCAAACAGGGTGGTGGCAGCATCATGATTTGGGCCTGCTTTTCTTCAGCAGGGACAGGAAAGATGGTTAAAGTTGATAGGAATATGGACAGAGCCAAATACAGGACCATTCTGGAAGAAAACCTGTTGGAGTCTGCAAAAGACCTGAGACTGGGACAAAGAATTATCTTCCAACAAGACAATGATCCCAAACAAAAAGCAAAATCTACAATGAAATGGTTAAAAAATAAACGTATCCAGAAGTTAGAATGGCCAAGTCACAGTGCAGACCTGAATCCAATCGAGAATCTGTGAAAGAGCTGAAAACTGCTGTTCACAAACGCTCTCCATCCAACCTCACTGAGCTCGAGCTGTTTTCCAAGGAAGAATGGTCAAGAATTTCAGTCTCTTGATGTGCAAAACTGATAGAGACATACCCCAAGCAACTTGCAACTGTAATCGCAGCAAAAGTTGGCGCTACAAAGTATTAACTCAAGGGAGCCAAATAATATTGCACGCCCCACTTTTCAGTTTTTTGGTCTGTTAAAAATGTCATTTATCCAATAAATTTCATTCCACTTCACGATTGTGTCCCACTTATTGTTGATTCTGTACAAAAAGTAGAATTTATATCTTTAATCTTTATGTTAATTTCATGTTTTAATCTTTATATCTTTAATCTTTATATTTGAAGCGTAAAATGTGGCAAAAGAATGAAAAATTCAAGGGGGCCAAATACTTTCACAAGGCACTGTATATATATATATATAATTAGGGCCAGAAATATTTGGACAGTGACACAAGTTTTGTTATTTTAGCTGTTTACAAAAACATGTTCAGAAATACAATTATATATATAATATGGGCTGAAAGTGCACACTCCCAGCTGCAATATGAGAGTTTCCACATCCAAATCGGAGAAAGGGTGTAGGAATCATAGCTCTGTAATGCATAGCCTCCTCTTTTTCAAGGGACCAAAAGTAATTGGACAATGGACTCTAAGGGCTGCAATTAACTCTGAAGGCGTCTCCCTCGTTAACCTGTAATCAATGAAGTAGTTAAAAGGTCAGGGGTGGATTCCAGGTGTGTGGTTTTGCATTTGGGAGCTGTTGCTGTGACCAGACAACATGCGGTCAAAGGAACTCTCAATTGAGGTGAAGCAGAACATCCTGAGGCTGAAAAAAAAAGAAAAAATCTATCAGAGAGATAGCAGACATGCTTAGAGTAGCAAAATCAACAGTTGGGTACATTCTGAGAATAAAGGAATTGACTGGTGAGCTTGAGAACTGTAAAAGGCCTGGGCGTCCACGGATGACAACAGTGGTGGATGATTGCCGCATACTTCATTTGGTGAAGAAGAACCCGTTCACAACATCAACTGAAGTCCAGAACACTCTCAGTGAAGTAGGTGTATCTGTCTCTAAGTCAACAGTAAAGAGAAGACTCCATGACAGTAAATACAAAGGGTTCACATCTAGATGCAAACCATTCATCAATTCCAAAAATAGACAGGCCAGAGTTAAATTTGCTGAAAAACACCTCAAGAAGCCAGCTCAATTCTGGAAAAGTATTCTATGGACAGATGACACATAGATCAACCTGTACCAGAATGATGGGAAGAAAAAAGTTTGGAGAAGAAAGGGAACGGCACATGATCCAATGCACACCACATCCTCTGTAAAACATGGTGGAGGCAACGTGATGGCATGGGCATGCATGGCTTTCAATGGCACTGGGTCACTTGTGTTTATTGATGACATAACAGCAGACAAGAGTAGCCGATGAATTCTGAAGTGTACCGGGATATACTTTCAGCCAGATTCAGCCAAATGCTGCAAAGTTGATTGGACGGCGCTTCATAGTACAGATGGACAATGACCCCAAGCATACAGCCAAAGCTACCCAGGAGTTCATGAGTGCAAAAAAGTGGAACATTCTGCAATGGCCAAGTCAATCACCAGATCTTAACACAATTGAGCATGCATTTCACTTGCTCAAATCCAGACTTAAGACGGAAAGACCCACAAACAAGCAAGACCTGAAAGCTGCGGCTGTAAAGGCCTGGCAAAGCATTAAGAAGGAGGAAACCCAGCGTTTGGTGATGTCCATGGGTTCCAGACTTAAGGCAGTGATTGCCTCCAAAGGATTCGCAACAAAATATTGAAAATAAAAATATTTTGTTTGGGTTATGTTTATTTGTCCAATTACTTTTGACCTCCTAAAATGTGGAGTGTTTGTAAAGAAATGTGTACAATTCCTACATTTTCTATCAGATATTTTTGTTCAACCCTTCAAATTAAACGTTACAATCTGTACTTGAATTCTGTTGTAGAGGTTTCATTTCAAATCCAATGTGGTGGCATGCAGAGCCCAACTCGCGAAAATTGTGTCACTGTCCAAATATTTCTGGCCCTAACTGTATATATATACCACCGTACTTGTACTGACCTGCAGATTAAAGTTACTGGGTCACGGTACATGCAGTAAAATCAACTCTATAGCAACAATGTCACATCTGCATTATTTTTTTACTATTCTACAATCACTAAATAAAAATCACATTGTTCAGTATAATACACGGTGCATTAAATGGTGGCATTGAGGACTGCAACTAATCTCGCAAAAAAGCCATCTTACATATTTTTCAATAGAAATAAATTATGACTTTTTGAAAGAGCGGAAAACAATTTCAAAACTAACAAGAAAATAAAAAAAATTTCAATGGCTTCAGTTGGTGGAGGATCAATAGTGAATTATTGTCAAAATTGTCTAAAATTAAAAAAATTCCAGAATAAAAATGGAAGTGGCGATGCCAAATAAAACATTCCTGTTAGCTGCATTATATGCCTTTGGCCTTTGTTTGTATGCTTGTTTCCTGCTACAGTTCAAGCTGCTTCATTTTCCGCCCAGGCACAGATCTCTAGCTCTCAGGTGAATATTTTGAACATTTGTCAACTTAACAAGTTCTAATTGTTTTCCTATCATGAGAACTATCAGGTAATAGAAACATTACCTGGAAGGCAATGAAGTGCATCAGTTCATTACTGTGGTTATACATCCATAATTACCATCTGAAGAGACATCCCTAATGACAACACTTTCCTACATCCCTAGGAATTACTACATGTTGTGCTATGTGCTGTGTCGTAACAGCAGAAAGCTGATTTCTTTATATAGTGTATGACTGCTATCCCAAAAGGATGCAGAGGATACATTTTTAGAACACCATATTTAACAAGTTGGTAATTGAACAAATGTTGTAGTGAATATTTAAGTCATTCAATCATTGTGTTTTATAGCATTGTATACCCACAATTTGTTCATTTTGCCTTTCTACCCAGTAAATTCTTCTCTCTTCTCTATTTAGAGATAGTGTCTTGTCCCGTATCTGCCGCATTTACCACATAATGGCCGCACTTGCGGCACACTTGCGGCAAGTCCCATACATTGTCTGTGGGGCTTGCGGTAAGCGTGTGGTAGGTGCGGCAAGTGCGGTTCCGGAAGTTGCGGCCACGAAAAAAAACGTGGTCAGCGGCAGCTTTGTTTCGCGGCGGCAACTGCCGCAACTACCGTTACCGCACTTGCCGCACCTGCCGCACACTTACCACAATCCCCATAGACAATGCATGGGGCTTGCCGCAAGTGCGGCCGTTATGCGGTAAATGCGGCAGATGCAGTTTTTTTTACTGCGACTGCCGCATTTTACAAAAAACCCAGGTGTGAAAGCACCCTTATGCTGGTTTCACACTGCAGTTTTTTTTCCTGATCAGGTTCATCAGGTTTTGTGTGCCAAAACCAGGAGTGACTCCAAAACCCAGAACAGGTGTCAATCTTTCAAGTATACCTTTTCTCTGCAAGTTTCACTCCTGGTTTTGGCACACAAAACCTGATGAACCTGATCAGGAAAAAACTGCAGTGTGAAACCAGCCTAAGGGCTTGGACACACTTTCCTAGTTACATCAGAGTTTCACTGAGAGTTTGAAAGGGCCGGAGCAGTGATCCTGAACGGCCTCTCCCTCCTGGACGGGGAGTCTGGAGCTTCACAAAAACACAAGCAGCTGACAGCCCCATCCAGATAGGGAGAAGCCGTTCAGGGTCACTGCTCCAGCCCTTTCAGAGTCTCCTCAGTCAAACTCTGATGAGTGTGTCTGAGCCCTTAGGAGGATATCTGTTTGTGCAGGTAACTATTACTGTGCAGAATTATTAGGCAACTTAATAAAAACCTAATATATTCCCATCTCACTTGTATATTTTCGCCAGGTAAACTACCGTATATACTCGTGTATAAGCCGACCCGTGTATAAGCCGACCCCCCTACTTTTGCCCCCAATACCTGGGAAAACCTATTGACTTGTGTATAAGCCGAGGGTGGGCCCCAGCACAAGTATACAGCCCCCAGCAGTGTGGTATACAGCAGCCTCCCCAGTGGTAGTATACAGCAGCCCCAGAGGTATATACAGCAGCCCTTAGGTAGTATACAGCAGCCCCAGTGGTGTATACAGCAGCCCCAGTGGTGTATACAGCAGCCCCAGAGGTAGTATACAGCAGCCCCAGAGGTATATACAGCAGCCCTTAGGTAGTATAACAGCAGCCCCAATGGTGTATACAGCAGCCCCAGAGGTATATACAGCCCCAGAGGTATATACAGCAGCCCTTAGGTAGTATACAGCAGCCCTAGTGGTGTATACAGCAGCCCCAGAGGTAGTATACAGCAGCCCCAGGGGTGTATACAGCATCAGCCTCAGGGGTGTATACAGCAGCAGCCCCAGGGGTGTATACAGCAGCAGCCCCAGGGGTGTATACAGCAGCAGCCCCAGGGGTGTATGCAGCAGCAGCCACAGGGGTGTATACACCAGCAGCCCCAGGGGTGTATACAGCACCAGCCCCAGGGGTGTATACAGCACCAGCCCCAGGGGTGTATCCAGCATCAGCCCCAGAGGTATACAGGCCCCCCATCAAGATCCAGGGCCCCCCCTCCTTGCTCGGCAAACCTGTAAAGTAAAATCATACTTATCACTGTCCTGTCGCGCCATCCCGCTGCTGCCGACATCACGATCCCGGGCTTCATTCAGCGTCTTCCGGCTTCCTGTGGTCGCGGGCAATGACGTCATTGCCCGCGACCACAGGAAGCCGGAAGAAGACGGATGAAGCCCGGGATCGTGATGTCGGCAGCAGCGGGACGGCGCGACAGGACAGTGATAAGTATGATTTTACTTTACAGGTTTGCCGAGCAAGGAGGGGGGCCCTGGATCTTGATGGGGGGGCCTGTATACCTACGGGGGTTCTGTATACTCACGTATAAGCCGAGGGGGACTTTTCAGCCCAAATTTTGGGCTGAAAAACTCGGCTTATACGCGAGTATATACGGTAATATAACTGCACAAAATTTAGAAAAAAACGCATGAAAATCATGTTTTTCTTGAACGATACGGACTTCTTCCTGTACCACTGCTTGAAGAAGTTGTCTTCCAGAAACTGGCAGTAGATCTGGTAGTTGAGCTTCACTCCATCCTCAACCCGAAAAGGTCCCACAAGTTCATCTTTGATACCAGCCCATACCAGTACCCCACCTCCACCTTGCTGGCGTCTGAGTCGGAGTGGAGCTCTCTGCCCTTTACTGATCCAGCCTCTGGCCCATCCATCTGGACCATCAAGAGTCACTCTCATTTCATCAGTCCATAAAACCTTTGAAAAATCAGTCTCAAGATATTTCTTGGCCCAGTCTTGACGTTTTATCTTATGTTTCTTGTTCAAAGTTGGTTGTTTTTATAGCACACCTTGTGCTTTTTGATACTCCAGTAACGTTGCAGCTCTGAAATATTGCAAAACTGGTGGAAAATGGCATCTTGACAGCTTCATGTTTGATTTTCCTAAATTCTTGGGTAGTTATTTTGTGCCTTTTTTGCTCAACACGCTTCTTGCGAACCTGTTGTCTATTTGCCATGAAACATTTGATTGTTTGGTGATCACGCTTCAAACGTTTAGCAATTTCAAGACTGCTGCATCCCCCTGCAAGGCATCTCACAAGTTTCGACTTTTCAGAGCCCATCAAATCTTTCTTCTGACCCATTTTGGCAAAGGAAAGTCATTTGCCTAATAATTAAGCACACCTTATATAGGGTGTTGATGTCATTAGACCACACCCCTCCTCATTACAGAGATGCACATCACCTGATTTACTTAATTGGTAGTTGGCTCTCAAGCCTATATAGCTTGGAGTAGGACAACATGTATAAAAAGTATCATGTGATAAAAAAACTCATTTGCCTAATAATTCTGCACACAGTGTAGAAGGATTCAGCTAGTCATGTGATGCAGTAGCTAATGAAAAACAGAATAATTAATTAGGTACAAGGGCAAAATAAGCAATTATAATTACACAGTGCTATATGATGATTGCAATATATTAAGAGGATAAAAATTTTGATGGGAGTATTTCTTTAAAATATTAAAATATTTGGGTGAAGTTTTAACATGCAAACTGCATTGCTTCATTCATATTCATATTAGACCCACTCCTAGTTGGTTCTGTTTTTTTCACTAATCATCAATTGGTGTATCACCACAGCTTCATTCCTGGACTGATTAGGGTGCCTTTACACTGCGGTCAGATCTGGTCCGGGGCTGTCAGGGGTGACAGCCCCGGACAGGATATTGGCCCCATAGTATCCTATGGGGCCGGATGGAGTCGGATGGCAGCTATCTGCTATCCTGCTTCCATCTCGCCTGAAGAATCCGGGAGAAGTGGGATTTTTCTCCCAGATACAAAAACATTGCTTGCAAAGTTTTTGTGTCCGGGGAGAACAATCTCCCCATAATTGATGTCTCCCGGATTCCACCGAATTCCCTCGGATCCTCCCGGATTCCCCCGGATCCTTCTGGGGCAATCTGGCGCTCCCTTTATATGGAAGCCTATGGTCAAGGGGAGTGTCAGGTTGGACCGTGCCGGCCCCTAGAGTCACAGGGAAGAAGTGCACCTAGTGTACCGCTGATTGTTCAATATGGGTAGTTGTGGATCGCTTCTCTAAAATGGCTCACTTCATTCCTTTTCCCGGTCTGCCATCTGCTCCTGAGTTGGCCAAGATACTCATCGAACACATCTTCCGGCTCCACGGATTTCCTCGCCATATTGTGTCCGATAGGGGAGTCCAGTTCACTTCCCGGTTCTGGAGGGTGCTGTGCAAGCATATGGACATCACATTGGACTTCTCCTCTGCCTATCATCCTTAGTCCAACGGGCAGGTGGAGCGCATTAACCAATTCCTCACCACCTATCTTCAGCACTTCGCCAACGCTCATCACGATAACTGGACCCGTCTCCACCCTTGGGCGGAATTCACTTACAACAATCACTCTAGTGAGTCATCAGCTAAATCCCCTTTTGTCGTGGTATTCGGGCAACACCCTGGTTTACCTCTTCAGATCTCCTCAGCGTCCAACATCCAGGCGGCTGATGCATTGTCCGTGGACTTCTCCAGGATTTGGAGAGAGACCAGAGACGCTCTTACACAAGCCTCCGGCAGATTCAAGAGACATGCCGATAAGAGACGTCTGGATTCGCCATCTTTCCTCCTGGGCAATAAAGTGTGGCTTTTTTCCAGATACGTCAGGCTAAAGGTGCCATCCTACAAAGGTGGCGCCGCGTTATATCGGTCCCTTTGAAGTCCTGGGACGCATCAACGATGTTGCGTACAAGCTGAGACTACCTGCCTCGCTTCGCATCTCTAACTCCTTTCATGTCTCGTTGTTGAAACCAGTGGTGCTTAATCGCTATCATCTCTCCTCTGGCACTGTGCCACGGCCTCTCAGCTCCGAGGATGTCTATGAAGTCAGGGACATCCTTGCCATGAAGAAACGTAGAGGCAAGACCCTCTTCCTAATCGACTGGGTTGGCTTCGGTCCTGAGGAGAGAACCTGGGAGCCACGGGAGAACATTGATGCACCACGCATTCTGACAAGGTTCTTAGCACGCCTTCGGAGGAGGGGGCGTGAGGGAGTACTGTTAGGTCCCCTGGCACCGCTCCCCAGCTCATCTCTCCCGGGTCGGAATCCTCTGCTCTTCTGCCAACCGGGCATCCGGCGTCCAGGCATACGGTGTCTCAGAACGGTCGCCGGGTACCCATCCTGTCAGCTGACCACCGGGCTCACCCATGAGCACATTACAATGGTCGTATTAATGTGAACAATCAGCAGTACACTAGGTGCATTTCTTCCCTGTGACTCTAGGGGCCGGCACGGTCCAACCTGACACTCCTCTTGACCAATAGCTGCTCTTCCTGTAGTATATCAGGCCATCTCCACTGTTGGTCAGGCCCTCTTTGTGCTTTGTTACTTGGGATCCTTAGCTGTGCTCTTCCCCGGTAGCACCATTCTTGCACTTCTAGATTATGGAGGTCACTATGCTCTTAGGACCTGGAGTACTGCAGAAATTGTTTTGTAACCTTGGCCAGATCTGTGCCTTGCTACAATGCTGTCTCTGAGCTCTTTGGGCAGTTCCTTAGACCTCATGATTCTCGTTTGGTCTGATATGCACGGTGAGGTCTTATATAAACAGAGGTGTGTCTTTCCAAATCAAGTCCTATCAGTTTAATTAAACACAGCTGGACTCCAATAATGGAGTAGAACCATTTCAAGTAGGATCACAAAGAAATGCACAGCATTTGACTTAAATATGAGTGTCTGAGCAAAGGGTCTGAATACTTATGACCATGTGATATTTCAGTTTTTCTTTTTTAATACATTTGCATTCATTTCTACATTTGTTTTTTTTCAGTCAAGATGGGGTGCAGAGTGTACATTAATGAGAAAAAATGAACTTTTTTGAATTTACCAAATGGCTGCAATGAAACAAAGAGTGAAAAATTTAAAGGGGTCTGGTTAGGTCCCTTGGCACCGCTCCCCAGCTCACCTCTCCCGGGTCAGCATCCTCTGCTCCTCTGCCGACCGGGCATCCGGCGTCCAGGCGTACGGGGTCTTGGAGCCGTCACCGGGTTCCCTTCCTGTCAGCTGACCACCGGGCTCACACATGAGCACATTACAATGGTCGTATTCATGTGACCAATCAGTGGTGCACTAGGTGCACTCCGCCCTGTTACTCTAGGGGCAGGCACAGTCCAACCTGACACTCCCCTTGACCAATAGTTGCGCTTCCTCTGGTATATCAGGCCACCTCCACTGATGGGAGGTGCCTGATTATTGAGTTAGTTGAGCTTCTGCTTTGCTGGCTGTTGGTCAGGCCCTCTTTGTGCTCTGTTACTTGGAATCCTTAGCTGTGCTCTTCCCCAGTAGCACCATTCCTGCACTCTTAGCCTTGTACCCTGTTACCTGGCATCCTTAGCTGTGCTCTTCCCCGGTAGCACCATTCGTGCACTCCTAGCTTTGTGCAGGAATGGGTCCCACCCACCAGCCCAGCATCCACTTTCAGCTGAGGAAAATGACACTGCTTTTATGAGTGTAATACCCTGACCATCGGGGGTGCCACAATTAGACCTAATTCCTACTCAGGGGTGTATGACATTTCAATTTTTTTGAACGTATAGCAAAGTGATAGTCCTCCCTGACCAGACACACTTTTGTGTTTTATATGTGCTTTCAACGGCTCTAAAAAATTTTGTTTGGATATTGAAATATTTTTTACCCTTTTTCACCATACTTGGGGCTTACGGTAATTTGTAAGTAATTTTCTGTTTGTTTAATCGAAAGATCTGCGTGTATGGGTGGACGACACACTCACATTTAGTGGCCAGTGTCAGGCAGCTGCTGCAAAGGCAAATAAAATAATGGGAATCATTAAAAGAGGCGTAGATGCTCATTAAGAGAACATAGTTTTACTGCTATACTAGTCACTAGTGCAACCACACTTGGAGCATTGTGTATAATTCTGGCCTCCGGTGTATAAGAAAGACATAGCTGAAGTAGAGCTGGTGCAGAGAAGAGCGACCAAGGTTATTGGAGGATTGGGGGGGGGGGGGGGGGTCTGCAATACATAATATTAATAATAATAATAATATTTGTTCATTTATATAGCACTATTAATTCCATAGCACTTTACATACATGAGTAATGCTGTCTCTCTTGGAGCTCACAATCTAAACATCCTATCAGTATGTCTTTGCAATGTGGGAGGAAGCTGGAGTGCCCGGAGGAATCCCACACAAACACGGGTAGAACATACAAACTCCTTGCAGATGTTGTGCGAATTGAACCCAGGACCTCGGGACCTCAGTGCTGCAAAGACTAGATTCTTTGACAGGTCATTGATCAAGGGACTAGGCTAATTGCTGTATGTGGGTTCAGGAAGGAATGGTTTTCCTCAATGTGGAACTTAGGGGCCCTTTACACGCCGCTACTGGAGGATGGATACAACCCGCTACAGGCTACAAATGTAGCTTGTAGCATCAATATAGCCCGTAGTAGCGGCGTGTGAAGACGGGATGAGACAGCCGGCAACAGATACATCTGTTTCCGAGCTCTGCTCGAAAACAGATGGCTACAAAGCCGATTGTAGCGAGCTGTATCGGCGTGTAAAGAAGGAACAGAAGGGTTGTTTCTACACCATGCTATGTAGCTGGGGCGTGACACAGGCTCCGGGTTTCCGCGCCCCCTTCAGCGATCATTGGAGGAAGCTCCGGCATTGCGATTGGTTGTCGCCGCACAGGGCGGCATATTTAAGGAGCTGACGAGTCACACTACACAATTGCTCGAGCGTCAAGTATTAATCAGCCTCCTGCGATGCCTGCCCAATCATGGTATTATTGCTTTGTCCTATCAGCATACGGACGTCTCGTAATCCACAATTGTAGCACGCCTATGTGCTGACCCTGCTGCACCAGGTCCGCCCATAGTAGCTGGTTGTAGCGGTGTGTAAATGAGCTAAGATGAGCTACAGATGGCTACTTGAGACACCCGGCGATGTATCTAGCTATAGATGTTGCGTAGCGCACCTTGTGGCGGCGTGTAAAGGAGGTGCGTTTACCGTTTGTAACCGTTTGAGCGTGCTCGTGCACGTGAAGTAGCGGGTTGTATCCATCCTCCAGTAGCGGCGTGTAAAGGTACCCTTACTGTTTGCCACATGGGTTTTTTTTTTCCTTACTCTGGATAAACATGTTTGGCTATGGGTTGAACTAGATGGACTTATGGCCACTTTACACACACCAACTTATCTGTCCAACTTCTGAACAACTTACTGGTTGCAGTGAAATCATGGCACATTGTTCCATTTGTACACAGACCCAAAATGGAGCAATGTGTCCATGATTTCACTGCAACCAGAGATCTGTTCAGAAGTTGGACACAGAAGTTGGTGTGTGGAAAGCAGCCCTTAAAGTCTACCTTTAACCTTAAAAACTATGAAACCAAGGGTACCGTTACACGTTGCAACATTGCATGCAATTTCACTTGCAACTTACTGTTTGCAGTGAAATCATGGACACATTGTTCCATTTTGTTGTCGTGTACAAATGGAACAATGTGTCAATGATTTCATTGCAACCAGCAAATTGCCAGTGAAATTGCATGCAATATTGCAACGTGTAATGATACCCTAATGGCCACTTTACACACACCAACTTATCTGTCCAACTTCTGACCAACTTGCTGGTTGCAGTGAAATCATGGACACATTGCTCCATTTGTACACAGCCACAAAATGGAGCAATGTGTCCATGATTTCACTGCAACCAGCAAGTTGGTCAGAAGTTGGACAGATAAGTTGGTGTGTGTAAAGTGGCCCTTAGGCGGCCGTCACACGGTTCAATTTAATGCACGATATTGCTTAAGCGATCTGCTTTTTGATCACTTAAGCAATATCGTTTGTGCATCGCTGCGTGCGATCAAGCGATTTTACAATGTAAAATCGCTTGATCGTTACATCGCAGATATGGGAGCCGGAGCTCATATCAAGCGATCATCGCTTGTTCAATTTGCTTCATCGTGGTGTGTGACACCACGATGAACGATCTCCCAGCGGCAGAGCCTATGCTGGGAGATGGTATCTATGGTAAACGTCGGGTTACTAAGCGCCGCGCGGCGCCTAGTAACCCGATGTGTACCATAGTTACCAGCGATCTCGCTGGCCCACATCGCTGGTGAGTCTGTCTTTGTGACATCTCACCAGCGATGCGAGCGATATTGTTAGCGATCGCGCGTGCACGTGATCGCTTACAATATCGCTCTCTATAGTGTAGCGTGTGACGGCCGCCTTAGAGAACTATAATTATTTTGCTGATGGACGCAATGTCACAAGGCAAAAGTGGTAACTTAGTAGCTCCATGAACAAAACATTGAAATTTTAAGTCCAAGATTAAATAACTCCAGAGGTCTCAATCCCATTGACCTGTGGTCAATCCTCAAAGTGAATGGAGAGAAAATACAAAAAATAAACTCCAATCATTGATTAGGCAATATTGAGTTGTAGTTCTATACACCATAGAAACATCTAACTAAAAAAAAACTTAAAATACAGACACAAAAAAACTTTGTGAAAAGTAAAAGTCAGTCTCAAAACTTTTGTCCACAATTTTATAAAGTGAAAAGTACTATGTCCAATTGAGCACAGCCAGTAGCTGAGTATCACATAAGTACCAATATAGCAATGACTGGAGCCTTCAGTGGAATCTAAGCTGCCATGGTGACAGATCTGTTGCAGAGGACCGATGGAAGCCGATAGATGTGATCACCTGCATTTGCTCCATTTAAATGACTGGTACCGTATATACTCGAGTATAAGGCGACCTGAGTATAAGCTGAGGCCGCCAATTTTACCTCAAAAACTGGGGAAGCCTATTGACTCGAGAATAAGCCTAGGGTGGCAAATGCAGCAAACCACCATCCTGGTATATATCCCCACATCACTGTATATAGCCTCCCATCACTGGTATATAGCCCCTCATTACTGTATATAGCCTCCCATCACTGAAATATAGCTCCTTATTACTGTATATAGCCTCCCATCACTGTTATATAGCAATCATCACAGTATATAGCCCTCCATCACTGGTATATAGCCTTTATCACAGTATATGTCCCCATCACTGGTACATAGCCCCCAACGCTGGTATATAGCCCTCATCAATGGTATATAGCCCCCATCACTAGTATATAGCCAGTATTACTGTATATAGCACCCCATCACTGGTTTATAGCCTCCATCACTAGTATACAGCCCCCATCACTGGTATATAGCACCCCCACACTGGTTTATAGCCCCCATGACTGGTATATAGCCCCATTACTGTATACAGCCCCCTTCATCACTGGTATATTGCCCAATTACTGTGTATAGCACCCTCATCACTGGTTTATAGCCTCCATCACTGGTATACAGCCCCCTATTACTGATATATAGTCCCATTACTGTGTATATAACCCCCATCACTGGTATATAACTCCATTGCTGTATATATTGCCCCCATCACTGGTTTATAGCCCCCATCACTGGTATATAGCCCCGTCCCTGCCCCTCCTGTACCTGTACATCCCGATTGCCTAGATTTAGTCTACTTGTTCTTGTCTACCTTTTTCTCATGTAAAGCGCCATGGAACCTAATGGCGCTATATTAATAATAATAATAATAATAATAATTACTGTATAAAGTGACTCCATCACTGATATATAGCCCCATTATTATTATTATTACTATTATTAATATAGCACCATTATATTCCATGGCGCTTTACACGCTAAAAGGGGCAGACTAGGACAAGTAACATAGTAACAATACAAGTAACAATAAATGTGGACAATTCGGTCGTACAGATACAAGAGGGGAGAAATCCTGTCCGCGAGGGCTCACAGTCTACGAGGGGCGGGCAGGGATACAGTGGAAGGGGGAAGTTCCAGTCGTGAGGCGGTGTGGTGGACTGGGTCTTATTGCAGGTGGTAGGCTTGGCGGAAGAGGTGGGTCTTCAGGCTTCTTTTGAAGGTTCCCAGGGTAGGAGAATGTCTGATGTGTTGGGGCAGTGAGTTCCAGAGTATGGGTGAAGCACGGGAGAAATCCTGTATGCCGTTGTGCGAAGAGGAGATGAGGGGGGAGTAGAGGAGGAGCTCTTGGGAGGATCACAGGTTGCGTGAGGGTAGGTATCGGGAGACCATGTCAGAGATGTATGGAGGGGACAGGTTGTGAATGGCTTTGTATGTCATGGTTAATGTTTTAAAACGGGATCTCTGGGAAGTAGGGAGCCAGTGAAGGGCTTGGCAGAGGAGGGAGACAGGGGAGTAAAGGGGGGAGAGATGGATTAGGCGGGCAATGGAGTTCAGGATAGAATGGAGAGGTGCAATGGAGGTATTGGGGAAGCCGGTGAGCAGGAGGTTGCAGTAGTCGAGGCGGGAGATGATGAGAGCGTGAAAAATTGGTTAAGCAGTGTCGTGGTCAAGGAAAGTGCGGACCCCGTAGATGTTTTTGAGCTGGAGTCGGCAGGAAGTGGCGAGAGCCTGGATGTGGGGCTTGAGGGAGAAGGAAGAGTCAAGGATAACTCCGAGGCACTTGGCGTGGGGGACTGGGGAGAGAGAGCAGTCATTGACGACAATGGATAGGTCAGGTAGTGAGGGGGAGCGTTTTGAGGGGAAGAATATGAACTCGGTTTTGTCCATGTTCAGCTTAAGGAAGCGAGCAGAGAAGAAAGATGAGATGGTGGACAGGCAGTGTGGAATTTTGGATAGAAGGGAGGCGATGTCAGGACCAGACAGGTAGATTTGGGTGTCGTCGGCGTAGAGGTGGTACTGGAGGCCATGGGCTCAATGAGTTGCCCTAGGCCGAGATTGTAGATTCAGAACAGTAACGGTCCAAGAACCGAGCCCTCTGGGACCCCGACAGATAGGGGGTAGGGCGAGGAGAATGTGTGGGAGTGGGTGACGCTGAATGGAGTGCCCCCATCACTGGTATATAGCCCCCCATAATCACAGTATCTGGCCCCATGCTGGCGCTCACAATAAAATAAACCATTGATGCTGAAGACAGGGTTCTAGGCACAACTCAGCGGACCAACTGTTTGCCTGTGGAGGGTCGGCAATGATCGTGCCAGGACCGGGGACCCCCAGTGCACCTTTCTAATGTGGAGGTAAAGGGCATCCAGATATAGCAAGAAAGAATAGAGCAGCACTCACCAGGTCAGGTCAAATCCTTTTATTCCAACATAAATACAGGACAGGCCATTAAGATGATATCGGCAGTGCAGTACATGGGGACAGGGAGGTGGTGCTGGAGACACAAGACCCATAGAAGCACCAGACAGGTGCGAAACTGCGCTGGTGTTCGCTTATCCAGCACCACCTCCCCGCCCCCTGCACTACAACGCTGATAGCATGTTACCGGCCTGTCCTGTATTTATGTTGGAATAAAAGGTTTAACCTGACCTGGTGAGTGCCCCTCCATTCCTTCTTGCTGTATCAAAATATACTATTGAACTCGCTCTCCGTCGTTGTCCTGCAGGCACCATGTGTTTTCCCTCTGGTCTTCCTGCTTCTAATCATGTGACTGGGGCTCACAGCTATGACATCACTGCACCGCTGGTCACATGATTAGAAGCAGGAAGACCAGGAAGGAAGACGCACAGTGCCTGCAGGATCGCGACGGAGGGTGAGTTCAATGGTTTATTATTTTATTGTGAACGCTAGCATGGGGCCAGATACTGTGATGATGAAGGGGGCGAGTACACTTAGATTAATGTAATATGCGCCGCTCCCCCACCGCTGATGGACAGGGGAATACAGTGCATATTACATTACACTAATAAGCGGGACCAAGGGACCTCCCGCTTCTTCTGCAGACCCCTCCCGCTTCATCCAGCCCCCAGTCAACCCCTCTCCCCCGACATGACACTTACTCGAGTCTAGGTTGAGGGGGGCACTTTTCAGCACAAAAACTGTGCTTAAAAACTCAGCTTATACTCGAGTATATACCGTAATTAGTTAAAGGGACACTGTCAGGTTATTTTGCAGTATGATACTAATGTTACATTTGAATAGTGCCTGGGCAGACCTTTAAAAACATGTAAAATCATTATTTTACCCTTTGTCATTTCCTTATTATAAGCATTTTCAGACCCTACAGGGCATTAGTCCTGTCCATTATAAGCACAAATGATTAGTCCAACTGTTCATTTATTTTACATTCCTTCTCAGCATCTCTCTCCTCCCTCCTCCCTTTGCTCTCAGTCCAGTGTCAGGTTTCAGTTTCCATTAGGAGCCACTGTTCTGTTGACATGGAGGGAGAGAGCTATTGCAGGTCTTCCTTACCTGATCTAGACTTCATTTGTTTCTCTAGGAAGGTATCCCTGCTGTGCTGTAGAGATGATGTGTTTTATTTGAACTCCTGCTTGGTTGCAAACACAGAGAGCAGAAAATGGGATACAGCCTCACCCCTTCTACTGATGTCCTGTGCAGTGATGTGAATATGTGACATGAATATTCATTCTAAGGGGAGTGGACATAAGAGAACTAAGTGGATCATTCACTGTAAGTCACAGATGGAATGAATCTCATTATTTGAAGTTTACAGAGAATAGGAGGGAAATATAAATAAAAGAAATACATCAATAGAGAGAGCTTAAAGAAAGGAATTAGAAAATGATAGCAATTATGCATAGATTTTTGACCTGACAAATACCCTTTGAAGGGACACTGTCACCAGGTTTTTGCCATCTCATCTGACAGCAGCATAATGTAGAGACAGAGCCCCTGATTCCAGCAATGTGTCTTACTGGGCTGCTCAGTGTAGTTTTCATAAAATCACTGTTCAATCAGTTGGAGATCAACATTGTAGGACTAATCAAATAGACCAGCATAGTCATTTACTGCTAAATCTGAAGCAGAGAAAACAGTAATTTTATCAAAGTGACAGCAAGCAGCTCAGTAAGTGATACATCACTGGAATCAGGGTCTCTATCTCTACATTATGCTGCTGTCAGGTGGGATGGCAAAAACCTGGTGACTGAGTCCCTTTAAATGTCACTGTCAACATCAAACGGAATTAATCCCTGCCTCCTCCTGCTACCAGAAGTAGATGGCGGCTATCTAACATAGCCAACATCTACCGTGTGTGGAGGGATTTAAATTCTGATTCCCCCCACATATATGCTCACCTCTGTCTGATGTACATGCACATGATTTAGTGCTAAGTGTTTAAAAGTACTGTTAGTCAGCGGAGTAACAATCAGGGTGACTGCGACTGGGCCCAGAGGTACAGGGGCCCAAGCCCAGTGACCCCTAATCCCATCACCACTTCATGTGGATGTGCAGCCACGAGGATGCACATACATGTCACTGTCTGCCTGGCCGGTCCCCAGGCAGCTGTTCATGGCTTCTGGAAGACTGGCAGGCACTGTACCTTTAAACTCCTGTGACCCAGCAGTGCAGTACCATGGTGAGGTCAGCAAACTGCGACTTCATCACAGTCAGGATGCAACGGTGGCTGGGAATGGTAAGTTTGAGCTCCATTCAGTTGCTGAAGTCCCTTTAGTTTGACAGCTCCTGGAGAGGAATTATGGGGCAGTGTGTGTGTGTGTGTGTGTGTGTATATATGTGTGTAGCGGGGTTGTATGGGCGTCAGTATGTCTGTGTGTGTGGAGAGTTTATACAGGGGCAGTATTTCTGTGTGTGTGGGGGTTTATACAGGGAGCAGTGTGTGTGGGGGGTTGTACAGGGGACATTGTGTGGGGGGTTATACAGGGGGTACTATGTGTGTAGGGGTTTATACAGAGATAAGTATGCGAGGGGGGGTTATATAGGGGTAGTGTTTGTGGGGGGATTTATTCAGGGAGAAGTGTGTATGTGGGTTTATACAGGGGCAGTGTGTGTGTGGATATTTATAAAAGGGGCAATATGTGTGTGAGGGGGTATACATGGGGCAATATGTGTGTGGGGGGGTGTTATGCAGGAGGCAGTGTGTGTGGGGGGGGATTTATGCTATCTGGAGGGCTATGAAGCTGCATTATACTGTAGGGAGGACTATGAGTCTGCATTATATTATATGAAGGGCTATGAGGCTGCATTATATGATATGGATGGCTGTGAGGCTGCATTATACTATATGGAGGGCTGTGAGGCTTCATTATACTATATGGAGGGCTAGGAGACTGCATTATACTATTTGCAGGGGTATGAGGCTGCATTATTTTGTGGAAGGATATGAGGCTGCAGTATACTATATGGATGTATATGAGGCTGCATTAGTCTATATGGATGTATATGAGGCTGCATTATTCTATGTGGAAGGATATGAGGCTGCATTATTCTATGCGGAAGGATATGAGGCTACATTATTCTATAATGGAGGACAAAAAAACATGATGGGGGACATACAGTTGTGGCCAAAAGTATTGACACCCCTGCAATTCTGTCAGATAATACTCAGTTTCTTCCTGAAAATAATTGTAATCACAAATTCTTTGGTATTATTATCTTCATTTAATTTGTCTTCAATGAAAAAACACAAAAGAGAATGAAGCAAAACATTGATCATTTCACACAAAACTCCAAAAATGGGCCGGACAAAAGTATTGGCACCCTCAGCCTAATACTTGGTTGCACAACCCTTAGCCAAAATAACTGTGATCAACCGCTTCCGGTAACTATCAATGAGTTTCTTACAATGCTCTGCTGGAATTTTAGACCATTCTTCTTTGGGGGTACAGGGGGACTCAAAGGCTGGGGGACCCCTTGCCTGGATGCAGCAGACATGCTGCATTCAGTGCTGTAATTAGATCACCATGTATGGTTGGTGATAGGTCCCCTTTTTTAATGCACCTAAAATTTTCAGTGTCATGATGCAAAATATTGGCATTTGGAGCCCTGTTTTTAAGTTTTGCACATGGCCACATATTGATTACTATGGTAGGGCTGGTATAATTCACAATGTGTTTACTCAATATTGATTTGTGTAACCAGCCTATTGTAAATATCCTTTTCAAAGAGGAAAGGACTAGAACATCAGTGTAGCCTATTAGATGTAGCAAACCTGAAAGTCAATATTGATCCTTTTACAAGTCTTGCCATATGACATAGGATAAAAAGCCAAATCAGACACTCCATTTGCAGACATATTTCTGTGTACTTACCACTTATAAGGGCAAAGCAAGAGGTCTGATTTGGCTATTCATGAGATTTTTCATGGAAGTCCAAGGAGGGAATGTTTTTCCTTGTGTAGACTGCCAAGCTCTCTCTCACCTGGCCAAATCAGACTTCTTGCTTGTCACTGAGGGGAAAACACCTTGAAGCACATTTTTGTAAATGGGGTGTCTGCTTTGGCTTCTTATCCTATCATATGGTAAATAACACTAAAAGGTCAATATTGACTTAGGATTCCTACCCTCAATATGGGGCACTAGGGATCTAGTCTTCTTGCTATCTTAATAGGATTTTTGCATATATAAATTCCTAGAGTAGCTTTGCATGGTCTATAAGTCTCCTTATGGCTGCATTCACACTTGTGGACCCCTCTGCAGCGTCCTGCGGAGGGGATCCGCATGCTGTCCGCAGCCACCGCCAACCCCTATCTTTATAATGGGAATGCAGCGTCCTGCGGAGGAGATCCGCACGCTGAACGTAGCCCCTATGTTTATAATGAGAACGCACGGTGCAGCGCAGGCCTGCGCATGACCGTGCGCTCCCATTCACTGCAATATGTGATTTGTACGCATGCGGATGCCTGCGCACAAATCATACACTCTCGTCCGCCTACGTACAAATCACATATTGCAGTGAATGGGAGCGCACGGTCATGCGCAGACCTGCACAGCACCGTGCGTTCTCATTATAAACATAGGGGCTGCGGTCAGCTTGCGGATCTCCTCCGCAGGACGCTGCAGAGGGTCCGCAAGTCTGAAGCCAGCCTATGATGGTTTGACACTCTACACAATGTTCCTCTTTAGCCTTCTTCTTAGAGGCCTCCTGCCTAGACAAGTCAGACCTCCTACTTTGCACTGATGAAAAGCAAACACCCTGACACATGTCTGGAGATGGAGTGACTGGTTTGGCTTTTTATCTTCTCAATATTGACTTTTAGGATTGCTGCCCTGTATAAGTGGCATTAGAATCCCAATCCTGTTCTTCATTGAAGAGGATATTTCTATATTTAATTTCTTAGAGAAGCATTGAATGACCTATAAGTCTTGTGGCGTGGGGGATGTCGCTCCTGGGATCGCTGCCTTGATAGAAGCAGAGCGGCTGTGATCATACCATAGACAAGGGCCGACCGGCAGGCTTTACACGGGTTCTTTAATTGTGCACAGTTAGCAGTCACTGATACACCAGTAAAAACAAAACAAAACACAAGGCCATCTGGCCTCTAACTAAACATTGATCCTCTCTACAAACAAAACCTAGGGGAAAACAAACGAATCACACTTCCTTACTGTGATAGCAGCTCTCCTCCCTGGGTGCTCAGCAGCAGACTGAGCTCATTCTCTCTCTGGGTTCCTAATTACAGCACCTGTTTTAGGCTTTTCGGTTAACTCTTCGTCTGCTGGAGCCATCCTCCTGTGCTGACATTGCACCAACTGAATGCCCTCTCCTCAATACAGGGAGGCATTATGAGAGGAACTGAGGGGAAACATACCTGCCATCTAGCACCTCTCCCTTCGGCACCCCACAGTCTCCATACGCTGTTTCTCCATAAAGCTAAATGTTTTGCTTTAGACCCGCTTATTTAGATATGTTTGAAATCGATAACTTTCCAATTCTGTCATGGTTCTGATATTTAGACAGTGATGGCCCTAATACTGTACTGATTCCGTACAAGTAGAAATACATTTCGAGGACAATTGCTGTTTCAGTATTAGCGTCCAACATGCCCTCCAGTTGTAACAGATGGACATAAACAATAATTTTACCATACAACTGATTCATAAAACGTGTTTGTTAGGCAAAGAGGAACAGAGAGGAAAAAACTGCAAATAAAAAGGATGATATAAATATTTTTTAGAATACTATTTTTTTTCTTTACAAAGTAGAAAGATGTAATCTAATGCTGGAGGGCAAGCGAAGATAGACAAAGATAAACAGAACAGCAAGTGCAGACTCTCTTTAATTAGTAAATTGGCACTATTCCCTTCATCCAGCCTTGCCATTTGCCAGTTATGCAAAACAACTTCAGACCTCAGTTGTGTAAGTTACCTTGATTTCTTCACATCAATTAACCTTTCTGTGTAACCTTTGTTACTCACACAGTCTACGCTGCATGACTTTATGACATGTCCCTGTTTCTGGACAAAACATAAATGATTCTAAGCAGAGGATTCATCTCCGAACAGCCCGATTCATTAAAAGAAGACAAGTAATGAGAAAACAAAGCATTTACAATTTGTTCAATTCTCTATTCCATCAAAATAAGTCAAGGAAGGTAGTGGAATAAAGCATTCTCTGGGCCACGGCTGTGACAGTGACAAATAGTACTTTATTAAGTGATGGATTCTAGATGAGAAAGCTGAATCACATGACGACAATCAATCGATTTCTATTAACCCAATCTGAGGCATCGACAGACTACAGCAATGAAAACTGGTTTTCAGTGTGACATTGCAGAAGGGATGATTGAGGAGCCTGGGATTCTATCTTATTTTAATATTTAATCATAGGGTGGATATTACCTACCATGCATAGTGGGTTCTCCTATACTAATGTACATCAATATGTAGAGTGTAAAACTTGCATTTATCATTAGGTCAGACAATCTAAACTTTATTTTCATATGCTGAACTTGTGCTTCATTTTGTGAAACATGCAAGTTTCAAGCAGGGAAACATCATTTCGGCTGCCCTTGGAAAAAGTCATTTTTCCTATAATGCGTTTGTATCAATAGACGATGCTCTAATCTTTTAGCTGTTTGAAGACTAAAGTAAAATGGCATCAACTTCCTCCAACTGGAAAAAGAAAGCAGCGAGTGCTGCAATTGGTTTGTATTTATTGTGGGATACTTTGAGACAAGCTGATTATTTGGGATCTTCTTTGATCGTCAGGTATACAGTATATCAATGGCAGTAATACCCAAGAAAAAGCTCAGCATAATAATATTAAGCAATGACACCCTGCAGTCCTCTAGAGTTACATGGGGCTAATGAGTGTCCATTGTTTCCATTGTTTTTAGTTGACAAGTCCTCTTGTCTTTAGCAATTAAACATTACCTAAATAAAAGATCCCTCTTTTTAATGGGAGTGCATGATCACAAAATTAGCTATTGATTAAATCCGTTTTTTACTCCCCACCCCTACGTCTATACACCGTGATAAAACAGGATCCACCAATCACAATAGTTGATGTCAAAGCTGACCATACTGCCCCTGTCTTCACAATAACCTTTGCACAAGCTCATTTGACACTTCCATACAAAATATTGTGTTGGAATTTCACCATGGCGGTTAATGTACATGTGTTCTTTCCTGAAACAATAGGGCCTTGTGCCCATCTGCATTTTTAGTTGCATTGTGTATTTTGAGAAATATGCATCCAAATCTGCATGCATATCCTAAAGCCAGCAAAGTCTATTAGTGTTCAGAAGTGCTGTGCACAAGTTGCAATTTTTTACCTCGTGTATTTGGTGCATATTTTTGATGCAGAAAAATCTGCAGCGTGTCAATTGTTGATCTGTATTTTGGAATGTTTTTCAGCCCTTCCAGCTTGTGACATCATTAAAAAATGTGCCTTAAAAACGCAGCAAATACACATTAAAAATGCACCACAAATGTGCCAAAAAATTGCATTTTTGGGTGCCTATTTCAGCCAGATAATTCATATTTGGTATAGAAATTTTCAGTACCAAATAAGCAACATGTGCAAATAGCCTAGGAAGACAGAGTCTAAAAATGCCCCAGTGGCCAACATAAAAATGGCAAGATTTTACAGATTGTAATATGAAAAAAAATTAACAAAACTAAAAAAAAAATACATTAAATCCAAAAACACAATTGAAACAATAGTTCATTTTCAGATGGCAATTTCCATTTTAGATAACCAGCCATAGCAGCTCACATTGTAAGGGATCCTTGAGAGCTAAAAACAAGTTAGGCCGGTTTAACATTGCGGGATGGTTCCGATCCGAGGCTGTCCGTGTAAACCGGACAGCCCCGGACCGGATTTTATCCCCATAGTATACTATGATGCCGGATAGAAGCTGGATGACAGCTCTCTGCCATCCGGTTTCTATCTGTCCGGGACAATCTAGGAGAATGCAGACTTCTCTCACGGACACAAAAACACTGCTTGCAGCGTTTTTGTGTCCGAGGGGACAATATCTCCTCTAATTGGCAATTCCCGGATTGCCCCGGATTAGCCCGGATCCTCCCGGATCCGGGGCAATCCGGAGCTCCCTAACATGGGAGCCTATGGGGCCGGATTGTACCGGTCTGGGATGATCCGTGAACCGGACCCCTGCTGCTGCACGCCGCAGTTGTTTCAGGACCGTGGCTAGCTCCCTGCCAGCGGCGGTCCTGATTCATCAGTGGCGGCAGCTGCATGCGGGTGCACACCGGACCAGAGGGCATATTAGCTCTCCGGTTCTGTGTGCTAATCTGATGCGGGGCTGTAAGGTTTATCCTGACAGCCTCGGATCAGATCCGACCCGCAATGTGAAACTGGCCTTATGTAAAAATTTTGAGCCATGTTGATAAATTATATACATAGAGTTGGTGATAATTAGATGATCACTGGTAATCTGCTAGGACTTCCACCAATTCTGATTGTGGCCCTGTCTGAATAAAGCTACAGTGGAACATGTGCTCCACCAATCCATTCATCACCTTTAGGAGATAGCTATATGCTGTACTCATACCATGTTGGAGCCTTAATCTATGTACCCACTGGGCATTTGTGCTGCATTTTAGGTGATCCATTTTGGAGCATTTTCTGCAGCCAAAATGGATCCTCTTTTTTTTTTTGCGAAAAAAGCATCACAGACGCATCATCCATGTATGTTGCTTTTTTGCTTCATTTTTTTTGTACTTCATTTTTGCTTTTTCAAAGCAAAAGCACAGTATTATTCCATAAGGGTTTGGGGATGCACACACAAACACTTTATTACCTTCGCCAAGGTCTGTGGTGCCCAGTGATGTGTTACTCCAGGTATCACGTGATAACAGATCACCTGACTCACATGACCACGTCCTTTTCAGTTCTCACAGATCCTGTTACCTGGTGCCTGGAAGAAACACATCACCATGTGATCGCCAAGGAGGGTAAGAAATTGGAGCCTTTGTGATGTGGAAAGCGCATTAAAAAAGCATCACAGATGCACTGTGTGAATACCAATCTGTTTGTGATTTTTTTTTTTTATTACAGTGGAGTCAATGGAGAAAGCGCAGCAATAATTGATGTCATTATTTTCTGGATGCGCTTTCTGCATCACTAGTACAGCAGTCAAAAACACTGACGTCTGCACAGCAAATTGAAAATCCCATTCAGTTTGCTGGCGAATTCAGGGACTGATCCGTTTTTGGTGCAGTTTAAAAAAAATGCAGCACCAAACATGGATCTCTAACGCAGCACGAATGCCCAGTGGGCACATAGCCTTATTCTCCAAACACTAATAAAGTTAATTTGAATTAATCGCAATATTCTCAATTTTTGAATGTGCGTCATTTTTAAATACACAGACTATGTTTTAATTCAAGTTAAATTATTATTTATTTTTATAGCACCATTTACTCCATTGCGCTTTGCATGTGAAAAGGTGTATACATAATAACAATTCTAATAATAAACCAAATTAAATTAATAAAAAATTTTTTGTCACAAATGTAGCATAAAGGGAAATTTAATTTTGTCTGTGACAATAATGAGACTGATGAAAAGTCATAAGACAGAAGAAGCAGAAGGAGTCTGGTAGTCATCGGGACAACAGTGTGTAGAGCACTTCACAGAAAAGGACGGCAATCCAAATGAAATCATACATAATTCTACTGGCCAATACCTGACATTTCTAAGGCACTGCCCGATGCAGCAGGCTCACATGATAAAAGACGGAGATAGTGCAGATGCAAAATAATACTAATGTACAACCACTCACACACTTCAGATTTATGGGAGTGGTGAATGCTTAGCATTATAGATGCACACGGTTAAGGCTAGCATGCAGTGCAAACCACACAGGTAGATTTAGTGCTCCATGTCAGCTTACGGCCTAAGTTAATATTTTTACAAAATACACAGACTCACAGCTTCCTTCAATGATCCTCATCATCTTGAGAATACAGATGTCACTAATAGGCTGTAAGCCGTCATGGTGCAATACATGAATGTTTGTTACTGATACCTTATACAGAACTTATCTGTATGCATTGTGAGGCAGTGACAAGTTTCGTATGCAAGGGGTGATATTTATCTCCCAAGAATGTGTTCGGAGACATACTGAACACGCTGGAGCGCGTTACATTCACAGTTACTTTTATTTTGCACTGCACTCACAGCAGTAAGTGTGATCTGGGTCAAGTTAGTCAATTAGAAAACTTGATTTGGGTCTTTTATTTTTGGAAGGATCTGTAGGATGGTAGTGGGATTGATCCTTCCCTCCAGCTGGATTTTGCAAGTGGCCCATGTCCACAATTCTTATTTAAACCTGCAGCAAATGACAGGATGTGTCTTAATTGCAATCAAGGTTGCAGAGCAGCAAGTTCTGTTTGACCTTGACACAGACCATAGTCAGAGACTTGGACAAGTGACACTGTAAACGGACTCTGCACCAATGATTCCTACAATTGTGCAGGAGTTAAATGGTCACTGTAAGTGGACCCTGCAACTGAGATTCCTACAGTCGTGTAGGAGGAAAGGTATCTTCACACGCCGCAATCTCGCCTGGGAATCCTAAAGGCGATACGTCGCCCCTGAGCAATCGCCATGAAATTGCCTCACAGTTGCGGCGTGTGATTGGGGAATTTCGCGCCGATAAATTGCCTGTCGCCTTGTTCCTGAGCACTGCTCTGAAATCAGCCGCAATCATGAAGGTGATATTTCCGTGTTGTGGCATGTGATAGGGCGATAGTGATGTAATCAGCGTCGCCTTTGATTTCCCGTAGGCGTACCACAGCGTGCTGGAGTCCGCACCCCGTGTGAACTGATTGGTGTGGGTTACTGTTTTCCCATTGGCTGTCAATTGACACCGCGCCATATTTGATGAGCTGTCTGTCCAGCACCACACAATGGCAATGGCGTCATGTATTAGCCAGCCTTCCAGAGCAGACTGACCAATCGGAACGCTGTTGCGTTATCCAATGAGCGCATAAGGGGCGTGGTGTAAACCACTGCGGCATGCCTATCTCTTCGCCGCGCTGAACATGTACGCCCACATTGCCTTTGAGATTGCAGCGTGTGAACTGAGGATGGGATTAGGCAGGATTGCTTTTTCCAGAGCAACACATCACCTTACTTTCAGGGAGCAATTGCGGCGTGTGAGGCCGCCATCGGCAATCAGACGCGACCATGAAAAATGTGTACGCGCACGTTAGATCACCTCATATCGCCAGGCGAGATTGCGGCGTGTGAAGGTACCTTTAAGCAGACACTGTAAGTGGACCCTGTAACTGAGATTCGTACAATGGTGCAGGAGTAAATCTGACACTGTAAGTGGACCCTGTAGCTGAGATTCCTACAGTGGTGCAGGAGTAAAACAGACACTGTAAGTGGACTCTGCAACTGAGATTCCTACAGTGGTGCAGGAGAAAACAGACACTGTAAGTGGACCCTGCAACCGAGATTCCTACAGTGGTGCAGGAGTAAAATGGTCACTGTAAGTGGACCCTGCAACTGAGATTCCTACAGTGGTGCAGGAATAAAACAGACACTGTAAGTGGACTCTGCAACTGAGATTCCTACAGTGGTGCAGGAATAAAACAGACACTGTAAGTGGACTCTGCAACTGAGATTCCTACAGTGGTGCAGGAGTAAAACAGACACTGTAAGTGGACCCTGCAACTGAGATTCCTACAGTGGTGCAGGAATAAACCAGACACTGTAAGTGGACTCTGCAACTGAGATTCCTACAGTGGTGCAGGAGTAAAACAGACACTGTAAGTGGACTCTGCAACTGAGATTCCTACAGTGGTGCAGGAGAAAACAGACACTGTAAGTGGACCCTGCAACCGAGATTCCTACAGTGGTGCAGGAGTAAAATGGTCACTGTAAGTGGACCCTGCAACTGAGATTCCTACAGTGGTGCAGGAATAAAACAGACACTGTAAGTGGACTCTGCAACTGAGATTCCTACAGTGGTGCAGGAATAAAACAGACACTGTAAGTGGACTCTGCAACTGAGATTCCTACAGTGGTGCAGGAATAAAACAGACACTGTAAGTGGACTCTGCAACTGAGCTTCCTACAGTGGTGCAGGAGTAAAACAGACACTGTAAGTGGACTCTGCAACTGAGATTCCTACAGTGGTGCAGGAGTAAAACAGACACTGTAAGTGGACTCTGCAACTGAGATTCCTACAGTGGTGCAGGAGTAAAACAGACACTGTAAGTGGACTCTGCAACTGAGATTCCTACAGTGGTGCAGGAGTAAAACAGACACTGTAAGTGGACTCTGCAACTGAGATTCCTACAGTCGTGTAGGAGTAAAATGGACACTGTAAATGGACCCTGTAACTGAGATTCCTACAGTGGGGAAGATGATGGCTAGACATAGTGTATATATAGCAGAGTGAAAGAGTGAACTGACAGCTCTTCGAGTATCCAGGTCTGTCGAAGTTTGTAGTATGAAAATAAAAAACTCTTGGTGTGAACTTGTCCTGGGTCAGTTCCTTCCTTTCCTGGCTATCGAATACCACTGCACACAGAATTTAAAATACTAGGCAACCACCCAAATTTCCAACCACGTTAGGTGTGTGATTTTTCATCTTTTCCTAATACGTGTGCAGCCTTTGCCTTTTACCATATACTGTAGGCCTTTTGCATGATGCATTATGTATTAGTATTGGTAAATGGACCTTTTTATCCTGTGATATTTTTTTAAATAATCTGTAGAACCCACCTATCAACAGTTTAAATACAAAACATGATGATCTCCAGTTTTAAATAATTCTGTTTGTACCTAAGCTTTTTTTCTAAAAAACAAAAAATATCTATTGTCAATGTTAACTAAATCTTTCCTAACTCACTAACTGCAGAAATGATATGAACTATAAGTTCTTTGATTTGGCATTTTGCTGAAATCTCATGGGTCATCGTGTTCTTACGGAGGCAACCATGATTTATTTTAAAGCTTTCTTTCGGCAGCTGAGAAATGACTCCATTAAATGTATTGATTGTTATAAATGCAAAGACAGTTGTCACCAGGGATAGGCGCGCTCTTCTGAAGTAACCCTGGTTCTACTTTTTGTCTGCTTTGTAGCCATAATTTAAAAATCAGGGTTCAAAGAAACAGAGGTGAGCTAATTACTAGACACTATTAAAAATCTGATTCACTGGGTGGAATATTTTCTTCTTGTGTCAAGAAAAAAAGTCTCTCTAGCGTCATTATGAGGAGGGTCAGCCGTTCATTTATTATATTTAAGTCAATATTCGCTTTTCTTATAGTGGTTAACACAGATACTGTTGGTACATTGCAGATAAATCATTGATTCCTGTAGGACATAGTGTAAAACTACCATAACATTAATCTCAGCAAACCATCATTTTTATTCTTTTAAACATATCTGCATTTATCAAACATTGCTAAGAAGCAGATTCTTTTTTAAATCTATACATAATGCAGTTTTCATATCTGATTTGGGTCTTTTTTTTGGCAATCATGCACTGGATATAATATGAAGGCTTGAGTCAGAGTGTACAAGTGGATTTAGATATTGTTTGCTTGGTAATCAAGTCTCATTAATTATGTATTCATAATGCAAGGCATAATATTACTACTATGCAGAAGTTATATTTGTAATGCTTCAGATGTCTTCAAATATGTTACCAATATTCTGTGAATTCCACATCCACATAGTCTTGGTAACCCCAAAGAGTCACGTGGTGACAGGGAAGCTCTCTATCATGATCGTCTCCCTTACTTGGGAAACTTGTGACTGGTTTTGGACCTTTGTCTCATGTCTATTTTGAGACTTCATATTGAATGTGCTTTTGTCCTTTAGTAGTGAGGAGTTAATGTCAGCCTCTGCTGCTAGCAAGCTAGCCAGTTATTGTCCAGGTGTGGCCATTCTCTAATTTATATATACCATGGTCTCAGCATGCTCTCCTGGTGATTAAACTCATTCTGGCCAAAGCTTCCTGAGGTGAAGGAAGTTTTCTGGAGAAGCTCCTGTTGTTAAGCCATCTGCTGTCTGGGAGAAGTGGCAGCAGGCGTGAAATTGCTGTCTTGTTGTTCCTTGTCTGTCTTCCCCTTCCCTCTTTTCTCCTATATTGCAGTGGTTGTGGACTAATGCTCCTGCCGTTCATTTCCTATTGAGCGCTAACATCAGGACGAGCGAGGGCTTAAGGTATCCTGCTCAGCGACGAGTTGATAGAACTCGTATAGGGACGGTAGTAAGATCAGGGCACAGCCTCGGGTGAGTGCAGGAGGTCACCTCTCCTCCGTTCCGTGTGAGGAGGACTCTCCACTGTATTTATCACGCTGGTGTCTCCCTGTTTGTTGTTTTTCTGTTGTATGCTGGACATCGTAGGTCGGTGCTCACAGTCACGCACGGTAGTTGGGCATCCCTCTTAGTTCAAGCGTGACAGTATCCTAAAGGACAAAAAAGATCTTAAGTGGATCATGAATTTGGGCACTCTATATCCCCATGAAGTGATATGTGAACATATGTGACTTTGAGTTCTGCAGTTATTTGTACTTATTATACCAGTTATACAACCCAAATTACAAAACAGTTGACATGCTGTGCAAAAAGTAAAGAAAACAAAATACAATGAATTGCAAATCTTTTATAGCTATATTTTATTCATAGCTAGTGATGATCTAATGTAATTGTTACTATTCGCTACTCGCACAGGTAGTACTTTATTTGCGATATTCGTTACTCGGCAAGTAACGCAGGTGCTCGTGAGTGATTTGTTGATCGTGAACGATGTGACACAAATTGCCAGTGTCCTTCATTACACAAAGGGAATTGGCCCCCCCAGTGAGAGCAGCTTGAGTGTAAGGGCCCCCGTTACATGCTGAAACTTTCCAGCGATCCCACCAGCGATCCCACCAGGCCGGGATCGCTGAAAAGTCTCTATACAGTCGCTGGTGAGCTGTCAAACAAGCAGACTCACCAGCGACCAGTCAGCAGCGAGATCGCTGGTAACCAGGGTCAATTTGGGGTTGCTAAGCAGCGCGCTCTGCTTAGTTACCCATTGTTTTCCCTGGTTACCAGCATCCTCGCACTTGCAGGCTAGGCAAAGTGGGAGAACACTGGTAACCAGGGTAAACAGCAGGTAACTAAGCAGAACGCGCTGCTTAGCTACCAGATATTTACCCTGGTTAGCAGCGTCCTCCCGCTTAGCCCAGCCTGTAAGCGGGAGGACGCTGGTAACCAGGGTAAACAATGGATAACTAAGCAGAGCGTGCTTCTTAGCTACCCGATATTTACCCTGGTTACCAGTGCCCAGCATCTAATGTGCGGTGCTGGGCATTGGCTGGGAGGTCGCTGATCGTTGTTCTCTCGCTGTCACACACGCTGATGCTTGCTGACCAGCGGAAGACCAAGGACCAAACAATGGTCCTGAACGATTTGTAGTGATAAGCGATCTCACAGAAGGGGCCAGGTCACTGATGCGTGTCACACACTGCAACATCGTTGTAGAGGTCGCTGTTACGTCATAAAACCTGTGATGTTTCAGCGATATCGCTAGCGATGTTGCAGTGTGTGAAGTACCCTTAAGCCTCTCACTGGGGTAGATCAAGGTGTTTTATGCAGTTAATATGCAAAAATTCTGTGTGTGGGCAGGGCTATTCACTAATTGACTAACATTGGACTCGCTATTCGAATAAACACATGAGTATTACAAAGTACTTGTTACGAGTAAAGCGATTAAGATTATTTGGTGCTCACTCATTACTATTCACAGGAGAATATACAACAGAAAAAGATAAAGTTAGATATTTTACCATTTCTTTTGACAAAAATAACTCTTTTAGAAATTGATGACAGCAACATATCTCAAAAAGTTGGAACAGGGTTTAGTCCAGAGGTGGACATACCATTGGTGCAACCTATGCAGAGGCCCAAAGGTAAGGGGGCCCATTTCTACTGCCAAAACAGGTGGAATTATTATGCAATATGATGAGCTATTGGACTCCATATATTGTTCTTGCCCAGGGGTTCTTTTCTCTCTGTTTCTGTTGTGGTTTAGTCTTATTTATCATTGTGAGAGGATGTCAGATCCTTGTTCCTGAACACACAAGCATAAGAATGTATATATTGTATAGAGTGATAGGAATGTATATCGTGCAAAGAGCTGGGGTACTCAGCAGCTGGGCCGGTCAGTCTGAATCACAGTAGCTACAATTACATAATATAAGACTGGCTTCAACCTTATGTCTATGTGCAAGCAAGAAAAAAAACGACACTTAAAGTGAAAATCCGCTGCAACGCTAGACAGTATATGTGTGGGAAATAGCATAATGGCTGCATGTGAATAGCAGGGCTGTCTGCACAGCTAACAAAGACAAGGGAAAAAAACATGGCAGAAACTGCTTATGAATCTAAGAAAAATTTGAGAAATCTTAGCTTAAAGCAGCGGCCGCTGCGTTCAAGAGCCCGGTAACCTCGTCACGGTTTTTCTCATTATACCGGGTCCTAACCGTGTGCCTCTCTCATGGTATAATGCTGTATGTGTGGGTTTATATACCTCTATCTACAATTAAAACCAGCTGTTGAATCACGGTAGCTAACCAGTGCTGAAGCCCCGGCGATCATTGACAAAGGAAAGACAAAAATGGGGAAACATGAAAAAAAAGAGAAAATAATTATTAAATTTATTATAATAAAAGAGTTTGTGATGCCAGCTGAGATTGTTATGGCCACTATGTGGCCACCACGGGATATTTAGCCTCCAGGGTTAGGTGGAATAGCAGTGTGATGGAATGCCTCCCTCAGCAGGGGCAAGCTCTGGAGGTGTAGAAGTTGGATGATGATGGTAGTAGTTCAGAGGAGCAGAGAGGAGGTGCAGAGTGACATAAGGCAAAGCAGTAAATCTCTTTAGTTCTTTACCTTTTACTGTAGTTTAGTTGATACAGCTAGGACACATTTACAGAACCAGGTTGACAGCTCGGCCAGTTCGGAGAGTGCCCTGCTGGAATAGAGTTTTGGCCATCCTGCTGACTTCTGTTTCAAGGTCACTAGTTTGTAATGGGTCCTCTAGATCCCTCTGGTCTGTGGGCTACCCTCCAGCCTGGTAGGTAACATGAGCCCTGTGAGCGACTGCTTCAGTCCTCTGGCTCTCTTTGCCAAGATGGGCCCACAAGCGTGGCTACTGGGCATGAAATCCAATAGCCTCCAGGTTCTGTCACCAGGTACTGGAAACCTGATGACTTAGGGCCTGACTCCCCTCCTGCAGCTTGTTCCTCTGCTCAGCCACTCAGGGCTGGCAGCAAATATGATTAGTTGGCCTCGTGACAGGAGTCTGGAACAACAACTCCTGTTGCCTACCTCTCCCTATCCTATCTCCTCCCCTCAACCAGAAGTGGGGTCTGTCCTAAGGTGGGTCTCTTTCGCCTGGCACTCTCTGATTGGAGTTTGGAAATGTTGGATGTCTAGGTATTTCTCAGCAGAATGATCCTCACCTCTCTCCAGATGTTAGATAAAAGATATTACATGCAATACCACTTGTGGAACCCAGACTGCAGGGTTCCACAAACATTAAGTAGGAATTAAACTGTAATGTAAGTATACAGTAGGTTTGTTATGTACAATGTTTATAAGATAGGATCTGAACAGGTTTACTGCAGGGGCAGAGAGAGGTAAGTGTGGGACTAGTCCACAAGACGAAGTGCTAGTCCCTAGGGAACAGGACTGACTCCATCTTACAGTCAGATAGCGTTTGACTAGAGTTGAGTTCAGATGCGCAGGCTGCTTAATACCTAAGGCTGCAGTTAGTAAGTGATGATGTTAACTCTAAAGCAGATAGCTCAAAATCATCTTATAGAGACAATAAGAGACAATAAGTTCAGTAATTCCTAGTTCCATCTGAATGTTCTGTCGATGTTATTGGGGATGTCACGGTTTTGTGACCTAATCTGTGGCCCCTGAGCGGTCAATAAAAAGTACATTTTTGTTGTTTTAGTGGATTACTGGACCTGGGATTCAGGGATAATAGTCCTTGTGACACCACCCGTGGGTTGTGGCTATTGATGGCCGCCGCTGCAATACAGTGCGCCTAGGGTTGATGGCAATGAAGCTAAGTTGGAAAGCTCTCTACAGGTAGGGCTAACCCCAGGGCAGCAGATGTTACTATGGTGAGTTGATACTGATCTTACAGCGCAGGGCTTATGGCGCAGCAATAAAGTTCACAGACACAGCAGGGTACAGTCTCAAGATGTTTACTCACAGTCTGTTGTTCCAAGTCACAACTGTCCTCACAATTGCAACAGCCTGTGGAGCGCTGAGTCCTTGGAGGAGGGGAGATCTAACCACCCACCAACTGCCTTCTAGATGTTTCTACTGGTCCTTCTATACTGTCTGCCACGTGTCCTACGTCACTAACTTACGTCCTCCCTGACTTCACTACTTCCTGGGTGCTCCCCTAAACTCTGTTCTCTACCCATCCCTTCTACCTTGGTTCCTCCACTCCAGACAGGATCAGGGACTGTGCTTTCCCTTAGGAGCAATCTCACCCTAACCCTGACCTGGAGTGGTGTAGTGTTGGCTATGGTTGTCTGAATACCGGTCAGTGTCCCCTCCTTACCCGAGTGTGGGGCATTGCACCTCTGGCTGAGGTGCAGTACCTCTGTGGTGACTGAATCTGCAGGGGTACCACAAATGTGTGTATAATATGTTTTTCTGAATAAGCCCATATGTTTATTAACTACAAAGTCCTTTATTATAATGTCCCGAAAAGACCTGTTCCATTAGAAAATTAGAAATTACTGACAACCTTCAACTGCCCAATGACTGAATTCAAGACCTGATTGATGATCTTAATGTGCTTTAGACCAAGTGCTTTCTTCAAATCCTCCTAATGATTTGTTATACTTAACACCACAGGGTTCTACACTAGGCACATTCCTTCATGTTGTCTCGTTACCCAGGCAATTTATGGACAATGAAAAGTTCCTTCTACCATTGTCAGAGTTTGACAATGTAAGTCTGCACTTGGTTTTTTCTTTCTTTGTCCTGTAAGTCTGCTGTACCTGTATTCAATATAATTTGCAAGGCATTAACCTGATTTCCATCTTGAAAGAAGTAACTTTATTTTAACTTTAATGTGAATAAAAGTAAGGTCATGCACTTGGGCAGAGGAAATAAAATGTATCCCCTGGTTTTGAACAGGTTGGGGATAATCAGATACTTGACCCCAAGTGAGATTGGTTTAAACTCTACTACTTAATTGACTGGAAAGATTGGAGTAAGAGATCAAGGGTACCAGAAAGACACTGGCCGAATTAGGGGCTTCGCAAACATCGCAATTCCCTAATAGTCACACTAACTGTTACATATCTTGTCCCCCTCAAGAGTTGCTCTTCTGCACCAGGCTTATATTTCTTAAATTCTTCATGGTGCAGATATTCAAACAATAAAATAAAGTAAGATGCAACATAAAGTGAATTATATTATGATTATCAAATTACTTTCCTACATACATTTCTCTAGTAGAAAAATATAATACAGCTGCTGGCTTTCAAACATGAGTAGTAAAATGTCCAATTTTAAGATTTATCAAACGCCATGAATACGAGACAGGACATTATCAGAACAAATGAACACTTTCAGGAGCTAAGCTTCTCTTGATGCTGTTGCAAACTGCATAACAGCATCATCTAATGGAGTAGTAAATTTGGTGAACTTTTTCTTTCAAGTACATTATGCACAGAGTCTGTAATAGAAATGTCTACTGGGTTATTGGAAGGATGTAGATCTATTAAGCCCTGCTATCTCCTAAATTTAGTGCAAGCGTTTAACCCTGCTCTTCTTCCTGGCACCTCTAAATTACATCTAAACCAGCTTTCCGAGCCCTTGTGAAACAGGCAGGCAACATAGCGTCATTTTATTGCTTAGTTGAGTGCATAATAAATCAGCCACAGGGGGATTCTGATTAGCATGGTACAAAATACAGAGAGATTGGTGTGAGGATCAGGGAATTAAACAGGCTCTTTCGTAGAACTGCTTGAATTAACTTGTTCACCCCCCCCCCATCATCTCTATATCAAGGCCATTATGGCAGTTTTAGAGGGATTTTAATTTGCTGTTGTGATAGTTCAAGGTCATTTCGAGTGTTAACAAGGTAATAGTCTTTGCATCTCTATATGATCTTGTATTAATATATTAGCCTGATATATTAGCGTGTGAGTCACAGCTCTAATAACATAGCTCAATGCATTGTGAACCCCTTGTACTAATGGTTATAATGGGTTATGTGGGTATAATTAATGCAATCTTTCCATATGTCTCAATAACAAGAAATAAGTGGTGAAGTGTTGTGTTTCTATTATACTTTTTCTCAGATTGTTCCACTCCCGATTTTGGCTTTTAAATACTGATGTAAAATATTGACGACACATGTGAACTTGGCCAAAAAGAAAGATGTCAACACTCCTGTATTTTACATCCAATCCTGGTTTGGCTTAGGCTGGTTTCACACTACGATTTTGTGAAATCCGACGCTGTCCGATATAAATCGGACAGCATCGGATCCAAACTGATCCCTGCAATCGGATGCCAAATAGGCATCCGATTCTGACATTTTGCAGGATCAGTTTGGCCGACTCCTCCTGTCATCTCGCTCCTCTCTGCCTCCTGTCACCTGTCTGTCCCCTGTTCTCCCCGGTTCTTCCCTGCTCTCCCCTGGTACTCCCGCTTCTCCCCTCTTCTCCCCTGTGTTTCCCCTTCTTCTCCCTTCTCCTCCGGACTAAAAAATAAAAAAACATCTTTATTCTCACCTGTTTACGAGTCCCCCAAAGTCTCCGGCTATATCTTCTGATCCTAGGACCTTGCGTGATGTGACAGTCACAAAGGAGGCGGCAACTTCAAAAATAAGGAGGAACAATACAAGATGTGAGGACGCCCAGCGGGGCGTGCAGAATGCTGATGAGGAGGAGAGAATGGAGCCCGAATCCCGCTTTTCCAGTCTCCTAGATGGAGATTGTATGTAAGTCAAGTCACTTTTCTAAACCACTATAGGGCCCCTTTAGGTCAGTGGGGGATGGATAGGGATGAGCTCACAAGGTGTAGTGATAGGAGAGGGGGGGAAACAAGGTAACAGGTTCCCTTTAATGTTAAGGTAAGGAGAACAGGGGAGGTGCATCATTCCCTTTTGTGAATCATGTATTATCAGCTGTATATGGAGGTGTTATATGCCATTGTAATCCCACTTGTGAAAGAAGTGAATTTCTGAAGTCTTCTGTAAAGAACAAAGTGTAAGTGTAAAATGGCCCCAGTAGCCAATATCAGAAATGAAAAATTTGCCATTTATGTTTTTTAATGTAGATTGAAATTTTATTTTATT
>JARQOC010000007.1:192370869-192407546 GCA_033576535.1 Allobates femoralis
TATACTCACTACGTGTGACATCACTAATAGCGTCATTGGCCACGGAATCTGTCCACTACCCCAGTGCAACAGTGCTTCCAGTCACTACGTGTGACATTGCTGATAGCGTCATGGACCACAGAACCTGTCCACTACTCAATGCAACAATATTTCAAGTCACTATGTGTGAAATCACTGATAGCGTAATTGGCCATGAAACCTGTCCACTTTCCAGTGCAGCATTGTTTCCAGAAACTACGTTTGACATTGCTGATAGCGCACTGGCCACGGAATCTGTCCACTACCCAGTGCATCAGGATTATGTGGAACATCGCTGATAGTGTAATTTCCCACTGAGCCTGTTCACTGCCCAGTGCTACAGAGCTCCCTGCCACCACATGTTGCATAGCAGTTGGCATCAATGGCCATAGAACCTGTCCTCTACCCAGTGCAACAATGTTTCCAATCACCATGTATGGCACCGCTGACAATGTCATTGGCCATGGAAACTGTCCATTATCCAGTGCATCAGTGTTTCCGTCTACCATGTGTGACATTGCTGATGATGTAATAGGCCACGGAACCTGTCCACTATCCAGTGCAACAGTCTTTCCAGTTAAAATTTACTACATCAAATTGCGTCAATGGCCATGGAACTTGTCTTCTACCCAGTGCTACAGTTTCCTGCCACCACATGTGGCATCGCACAGATGGCATCAATGGCCATAAAACCTGTCTACTACCCAGCACTACAGCGTTTCCCACATGGGACATCGGTGATAACATTGATAGCAATGGTATTTGTCTACTACCAAGTGTCAAAGAGGTGTCTACCACCACGTGTGCCTTCACCAATAATGCAACTGGCCATGGAACCTGCCTAGGGCAACAGAGTTGAGTTCCCAGCCCCATGTACAGTATTGCTAACAACCTATAGGATAAAGAAACTGGTCCACTATCCGGTGCTATCACTACTGGCATCAATACCCAGGGATCCTAACAGTCCAGGACTTTGTCCACTACCCAGGGTGCTGATGTTCCAATCACCACATACCATATCGCTGTTTTGGCCATATGGTCTTGGAACCTACCCACTGCAGTGTTTCAGAGTCTCCAGCAACACATGTGACAGAACCTGTCCTTCATCCAGTGCTCCAGAGTATCTAATAGCTGACATAATTTACCGCTCTATCCAGTATTAGTGCCATGCCACAACTGTTTCATAATCTGTCCACTACCAAGTGGCCAACAACATTCTAAGAGCTGCGGAATCTTCACATCAGGGCTCTATCTTCTGTTCAGAAATCCAGATTCCCTAGGGGATTCAGGTCCTATCCACTATCGGTGGACCAGGACAGCTACATATTTCACACCACATTTTCACCGCGGTGCTTGCCAAGCATAGTGTGACGACCATCCGCTGTGAGGCTGAGCTGCTGGTAAGGCAGCACCCCGAGAAACCCCGAGACCCTTAACCCCTATACAGGGATCTGGAATTACAGCGGAGCCAAGGGGTAGCTGCCTATTATGAGCAGCAGAGCAGGAAGGTCGCCAGGAAGGGAAAAATCAGGACTCGAAAAACGTAGTCAGGAGTCCGAGTCAAAACCGAGAGGGCAGCGAAGGTACAAAATCGACAGGCTGTAGCAGAGTCAGAAATCCAGGCAAAGGTCAGAGACAAAACTAAACACACATTATCACTGGGGAACCAAAACTATATCTGGCGGCCTGCAAGACAGACTCCAATGTATTTGAAGGGCACGGTTACCTCCCATAGGTTGGAGCTCACAGCCTGATGATCTCATCCGGACCGCCCCTAGAACCAGGCCAGATGGTAATGCACGACTGGCACCAACCACCCCCCTTCTGACAGAAGAAGGAAGACTGCGCCTATCAGACACCTCTGCAGGGTCCGCTCCTCTGCGACCAACATCACCCAAAGGAGAAACACGGCGGCGTTCCGCGACAGAGGCAGGTGTTGAAGGAGCAGGTCCATATGAGGACAAGGCCCCCCTATCACCATCAGCCGAAGGAATCCGGCGCCTCCCAGCGGCCGAGGCAGGAACCCCAGCCACCGAGTCCAATGGCGATGTGACACATAGACTGTTCTCTCTAATCCCAGATCACGACTACCATGGAAGCCAGCTGCTCACATCTGTGGTAATGTCGCTAGCTCCACTCGATATCCCGGGATCCAGTACACTCTTAGCCCTGGGTTGTATCAGCACTCCTTGAGAAGCGCGCCCAGGTTGCTTCATGCTCACATGGCCACGGATACTAATATAGCAGGGTCTCTGTCCTCTCACCAGTGTTTCCAATCCACCTTCCCCCGTGTATACGTCAGACTAACATACCCTTCTTTACAGGTTTCTCTATTTGCAGCAGAGGTAATCTGTATTGGTGGTCTTCCACATAGAGGATTGGAGATCTCCCTTGACCAATGTCATAGGAGTCATCACAACGCAGGTCCTTAGTGGATGCCAAGCTTCGCCAATTCAACTTCTTATGCAGAAGATAGTCGTTGAACCTACTTTCCCCTTGTTGAGCAGTATCTATATATGGCTCACCAGCTATAAAGGGCTCTATAGCTCTTCAGATATCTTTTTATCCAGGTATTTGGGTCTTGCCCTTCAACTAGATTTGTGGCTAGATCCTGAACCTGCGATAACATACCTCTGGTTTTTAGGACTCTTTTGAATGTTCTCTGGTCTGTTCGCTAACAATTTTCTCAGACCCGCATTTGCTAGTCCAGTCAGAGTCTCTCTCAACATTGCACATGGAGTTTTCAACAGGGGTTTCTCAGCCTTACAGCTCGCCTATAACATTTATTGTTCCCCTCTGATAGGACCGAGACCACCTCATGGAGGACTTCATTACCTACATTCGAAGGATGGAGTCTAACATTCAACTGGCAGTTCCTGCGGATCTGCCGCCCATTTGCGATCCTGTGAACATAGGTTTCCCCGGACCCTCTCCAAGGGTGTTGGAACCTCACAGCTCAAGTGCCTATATTAAGGGGACTCACCCATTCTTTCAGCACACATAGCATGACAGGACTTTACCTTGCAGGCTCGACCGTCATACTTCGCCCCTCTCTTATGATACCCTTTTGGGTCTTTCCATTGTCCGGATCATTAGATCACCCTAGGATCTGGGTTTCTTCGCTTACCTTTGCTCCTCTGTTTGGCAGAGTTGATTTCCTTTGTACCAGACTATGCCATCAACATAGAACATGTCCTAATCTCCATGGGCCTAAATGATATGTAGGCATTGTTTACGTGTCACGCCTCGGGGCAGACTTGAGATTTTATTTCAGTCTCGCCGAAGAAATCCTCCTAGCTCTTCTTCATATCTTTCACCGGTACACTCTTGTATTCAGACTCTGATCTCAAGAGAACCCTCAGTTCTCTCGTTTTTTTTCTGCAGAAACCACTATGCTCAGGGTCTTTACAGGGTCAGGCATCCCACAGAGGATGCTCATTCTTTCCTCACAGAAGTCTCCCTCCTCAAATCTCTTTTTGGAGGGAAGGTTTGGGTTCAGTTTTCTTCTGGTTTCTCTTTGTTTGTTCCAACAAAGCCCTTTTCTCCGATGGGATATCTTTCTCGGCAGGGTAGGTAATATCCATGCCCTTCCTCCTTTTCTTCAAACAAAAAAAATGACTGAGGTTGTTTCCTGAGTTAATGTCCCATTACAGATGCTATTCCATCCTTGGTCCCATTCACATAACTCTTCCAATAAGGTTCGGGCTTCTTATTTTTTCTAGTTGCTAGTCTAGTAACAGGGAATCCAGTCTAGAGATTTAGGAAGAATTCTATTCTCTCCCCTTTGCCCACATTCTCTACCGTTTCTAGTGTGGGCACTGGGCAGACACCTTATCGGCATCGCTTTCTGCGGCTTCCCCTTTAGGGATAATCGACTTTCCATTATCAATTCTTTCCCTTACCTGTACCTGTACCTGTGCCCCGATTACACGCCGCTACCATACGGTTTATACCTGCTTGTTTTTCAGCACGGCTGAAAGACAGGTATCCAAAGAGACAGGACGGTACAACCTGAATTACACGCCGCCACTTCGCGGTGTTTTGAAGGTAAAAGGTACAATTGTCTCCGCCGGTTTCTTACCTTTCGGTAGCGGCGTGTAAAGGTACCATTATTGGTTGACAGCGACCACTTCTTCTGTCCTGAAGTGCTGGCCTCTGTTCTTTATTTTCTACTCCTTATCTTCATACTCTTGGGGACTGCTTTTGGACATCCTATGGTCTTCCTGTGTCCCCCAATGAAGAAAAAGGGATTTTGGTACTCACTGTAAAATCCTTTTCTTGAAGCTTAAATTGGGGGACACAGCACCCGCCCTTCTTATATGTTTCTGTTGGGCCACTCTGCACTTATTTTAAATGCTTCTCGTACTGCTTTTGCACTAACTGGCCAACTCCTCCCAGTTGGTGGGGTGTATACTGCTTAGGAGGAGCTAACTTTTTTAGTTTTGTTTATCCTAGTGCCTCCTGGTTGCAGAACAGCATACACCCATGGTCTTCCTGAGTCCTCCCCAATTGAAGCTTCAAGAAAAGGATTTTACGGTGAGTACCAAAATTCCCTTTTTTTGTTGGTTGATAAAAATGATTTCTGATGCATATATAGATATACTTACTCATCAATAGGGAATTAAATCTTGAACCTGATTCCAGGATTTCTGTATCACTTGTCTTTTGTGCATATGCATATATCATACACAAGAGAATTAACGATAAAGAAGGAAAATCAGCAGATTTCCTAATAGGATAATTTGTAGCAACATAGTATGCAGAGGATGGCATAGAGACTGAATGAAATCTTCTTAACTACGATCCTCAACACTGAAATTGCAACATCAAGGAGGAAAAGTTATGGAACTATGTAAATCACACAGATGTGATAGATACAAGTACATCTTAATAAATTAGAATATCATCAAAAAGATTATTTCAGTAATTCAATACAAAAAGTGTTGAATGCATATATTATATAGAGTCAATACAAACAGACTGATCTATTTCAAGTCTTTTTTTAATGTAAATGTTGATGATTATGGCTTACAGCCTATGAAAATTCAAAAGTCATTATCCCAAAGATTTTGAATAATTAACACAAAACACCTGCAAAGGCTTACTATGAGTTGAAATGGTCCCTCAGTTTGGTTCAGTAGGCTACACAATTGTGGCGCCCCTCTGGCGGGATGCCACAGGGAGGTACTGCACCCCAAACAGAAGGTGTAGTGTCTCTGTCGTCGCGGGTGAGGGAGGAAAATACAGAGTCTTCACCTAAATCACGCTCATAAGACACCTTAGTGCGTGCTGCCTAGATACCTGCAGTTTACCATGAATACCAGCCTGCTCCTGCTTACCACAGCCTGGCAGCAGGAGCAAGACATCGTGGAAATGATATTTAAATAATTTCCACGATGTCGCTGGTCCACTGATCACTGGTGAGCAGTGGCGTAACTACTGCGGTCGCAGCAGTCGCAGCTGAGACCAGGCCCACCCCCTTAGGGGATCCGCGCCTCCCCGCGTGAGGGCCCGGGCCTCCAGCCGCCTGCCGCGACCACAGGTGTCCGAGAAGAGGCGGGAGGACGGGAAGGAAGTGAAGCCGCACTTCCTGCAGCCGTGCCCGGCCCTCCACTCCTCCTGCTATCGGCGGCTTGCGGCTTGGCATGTGATATGCAAGTGCGGCGGCAGCAGCAGCAGCACCCCCCCCACCCGCTCCTCAACTGTGCAGTGAGGCTGGAAAAATTACTGACAAATGCTGCACCGGGGCCCGCATATGACTTGTTACGCCACTGCTGGTGAGTCTGCCTGTGTGGCAGCTCACCAGCAATCAGTCGTCAGTGCTGCCAGCGATCAGATCGACATTGACATGTGTGACAAGGCCTTAAGGGATTATTATTTGGTGTCCTGAGCTGATGTTTTTAATGATACCATTGTGATGTATAGTTGATGTCTTGATCGCCTATTATTGCATTGTACGTCATTGGTTGTGAAGGGGTAAAAGATGGTCAAATTTATTCAATTGAAATTAAATAAAACTGCAATTTTAATAATTTTTTTATTCACATTCAGCAAAGTGCCAGTCAACGTTCATAAGGGCAGCACGGTGGCTCAAGTGGTTAGCACTGTAGCCTTTGCAGCGCTGGGGTCTTGAGGTCCTGGGTTCAATTCCCCCCAAGGACACTAAGGACAACATCTGCAAGGAGTTTGTATGTTCTCCCCGTGTTTGCGTGGGTTTTCTCCGGGCACTCCGGTTTCCTCCCACATTGTAAAGACATACTGATAGGATGTTTAGATTGTGAGCTCCAAGAGAGACAGCATTACTGATGTATGTAAAGTGCTATGGAATTAATAGCGCTATATAAATGAATAAATAATAAAATAAATAATAATAAGACAAGCATTAAGTCATTGATAACTTTACGAAAGATGTAGGATTATTCTTTTTCTTCCCATTTTTTCATCACTTAATAAATACCATCCTTAGGATAGGTAATCAACCTTTGATCAGTGGAGGTGCAATACTTACACCCTACCCAATCAGCTAGTATTTGTGAAGGCAGTGGATGGACCGACACAAATACGGAGCTGCACAGCTCCATCTACTGTATAGTGGCAGCAGTCGGGTACTGCACAATCACCCCTTATACAGTAAATGAAGTTTTGCTTGTGTAGCTCTGTAATTGCGCAGTTCCGAATGCCACCAACATGGAAAAATATTGATCTGCACGGGTGCTGGGTTTTGCACACCTGCCAATGAGTCAGTGATGATGTATCCGAAGAATAGGCCATTAATGTTAAAGTAGTGGACAACCTCTTTAAGTGAATTATGAGTTTTGGTTGCTGGTACATTATCAGAATGAGTGGTATCATCTTCATGTGGTCACAGACCCTCACCTTTGACAATTGGTGTTATTCACCTTCGTTGCACTTATGCAGCCTCTACAGCCATCAATCAAGAGCAGAGGGTGGTTTTGAAGCAATCATCACAGGGACTTCAGAGTTTGGGAAAACGTCTGGTTCACATGTGGAAACAGTAGAACTTTATTGAAAGTTTTATGTATAGGACAACTTAATTTGAATGGATCTATGATGACGCGACAAAAAACTATAATAAATAAGTCCCTTTAGATCACTGTCAGCCGTTTTTCATGATCAAAACTGCACGGAGGCTTGTTTTATCCCTTTCACTCCAGGCGATTTTCCGTTTTCTGTACTTTTTTTTTTTTAAACATATGAGGTTTGTTTTTTGCAAGATGAGTTGTACTTTTGGATGAAATCATTTATTTTACCATATAGTGCACTGGAAAATGGTAAAACATTTCCAAGTGTGGTTAAATTGCAAAAAGAAGGTACAATTACACAATTTGTTTGGTTTTTTTCATTGATCATGTTCACTACATGGTAAAACTGACATGTCAGTTCGATGCCTCAGATCGGAACGAGTTCGTAGATGCTAAACATGTATACTTTTACTTTCATGTAAGTGGTGAAAAAAAATCTGAAGTATTGAAAGACAAACAATTACACCTTTAGTGCCATTTTCTGAGACCTGTAGCGTTCTCAATTTTTTTTAGATCTGGGGCTGTGTGATAGCTTATTTATTGCAGCTCTTATTATACCATTTTTGGGTGGATGCGCTGTTTTGACCACCTGTTATTGCATTTTATTGCAATGTTGCGACAACTAAAAAAACTTAATTTTGGCGTTCGGACTTCTTCAGATCCAATTAATTGATTTTATATTTTGATAGATCAGGCATTTCTAAATGTGTTGATACCAAATATGAGTATTTTTTAAATAGTTTTATTTTCAATCAGGCAAAAGGGGGTGATTTGAACTTTTGTGTTTCTTTTATTTTTTTTTCATACTTTTTAAAACTTTTTTTACTTTGACTTTACTTTATACTGTCCCTTAGGGTGCCTCAGCACTGTACAGTTTTATCCCTTCTGCTATGCAGAGAGATGCTTCATGAGGACTTGTCACCCCCCTGCTGCATGGTAATCTAAATGCAGCACTGAATGCAGCATGTCTGCTGCATTCAGGGAAGGGGTCCCACATGTGTCTGTGTGCTGTGTACCCCGAGATATGGCCTTAGGAAAACTCTCTGTTAAAAGTCAGGAGGGCATTCCCTGGAGCAGGAGTCGATGAATAAATGTGGTATAATAATAGTAAGCGCTGAGAGCTAAAACAGGATACACAATGCTCTTAAATATATTACCTTTGAGTTTTATTCATTCAACAAATAAAAGCCCTCCTGCCACAACGCGTTTCGACGCTGACTGCGTCTTCCTCAAGTGGATCCTTCACTCACCACATGTCCACAATCTAGTTGTGCGGATACGGCGACCTTCACTCACCACATGTCCACAATCTAGTTGTGCGGATATGGCACAACTAGTAAAGGTGAGTGAAAATCCTGAATATCGCTTAATCTAGATTCCCTAATGCAGCGTGGCGCAACCTTTGTTTTTTCTTTTGCATGCTGGAGCAGGAGTCAGCTTTATTAATGGGGGCCATTCCCTTCCCCTGCCTCTCTGTGCTGCTTCTGCTGTGCTGGCTCTGCCCTCCTCCTCTTTGTCACTCATCCAGACATACACGGCATGCAAATCATTTGTCCTGATGTCAGCTCCAGATTCCTGCCCTGCTGTCTGAACAAAGCATAAACAGCACAGCAGGAGGAGGCACAGAGAAGCAGAGGGGGAGGGAATGGCCCCTGTGAACTGAGCTGGCTCCAGCACCAGGGAATGCCCTCCTGACTTTTAACAGTGAGTTTTCCTAGGGCTATATCTCGGGGTACACAGCACACAGACACATGTGGGACCCCTTCCCTGAATGCAGCAGACATGCTGCATTCAGCGCTGAATTTAGATTGCCATGCAGCAGGGGGGTGACGGGTCCTCTTTTAGCATCACTCTGCATATCAGAAATGTTCACTTTCTTATGGCGTCGGAGCTCAGGGATCGCCAACAGGAAGTGATTCATGACAGAATACAGGGTCTTCAGTTGATCCCAGGCTGTCATTACAAATGCATCGAGGTCCCATGATTGCATCACGGGACCGCCAATTCTGGCGGGGAATAAAGCGATCTATGCCGCGGTGATTTGGATCATGCTGTTAGTGATTGACAGCACAATTCAAATTAACAGTGCTGATCGGATCGCTGATCCAATCAGTGCTGTTAACTACACATGTCAGGTGATCGTATTAGCTGACATGTGTGGGGAATGATGCAAGCTCAGAGTTCGCATCAGAGGGAGGGACACAGCCAAGGGCGTACTATTATGGGCTTGTTCGGGAAGGGGTTAAGTTTCCTGGTCCTATTATAGCCGCTATAGCCATGATATGCTCTAGCAGGCAGTATAAATCTAATACATAATTGCCTTATATCGTCTTTCTTTCTGTAACGGAAATCCCGCGTCGCTGATTGGTCGCGGGCATCCGGGGTCAACCAATCAGCGACGCGGGATGTCTCTTACAGAGCAACAGACACAATGACCACAATGGCGGCGCTGTGGACGCCAGCGCGGAGGGGAAGCCTCGGCCGCCGAGCTCCATGCTGCCATGGAGCTCCACGCTGGCACCCAGCGCCTGCCTCTGTCTCGCCCCGGCCACCTCTACGCTGGACAGCCTCAGGGGCCGGTGGGAGGCCAAAGGGTGGAGGTCAGCGAGGAGGGGAAGCCTCGCCTGCCGAGCTCCATGCTAGCCTGTGACTCGCCCAGCTGCCTCTACCCGCCCCGAGCACGGGGGCAAAGTGCTGGCCAGCCTCCTCCATCCTCACAGCCTCCTCCATCCTCACAGCCTCCTCCATCCTCACAGCCAAAGAAATCAAACCATAGAATTGACACCTGGAAAAAGTATTGAACACGCTTTGTGAAATTTTCTTCATCTGCTATGTAATCATCTTATCGTCTCTGTATGTCTCTCTGTAACAGAAATCCCGTGTCACTAATTGGTCGCGCCCAGCCAGGCACGACCAATCAGTGACATGGGATTTCATTTACACACAAAAAGACAGGCGCACTCCGGCCACAAGAGCTGTATCTGGCCGCAGAACTCGGGACCGGATAGCGGGGAACTGGAGACCAGGGGGTACCAAGCACCCAGGGGACTGGACCGCACGCCCAGGGCCGCTGACAGCTGCCCTCTGGTGATCCGCTGCACACAGACACCGCTGCACACAGACACCGCTGAACACTTGCACTGCTGTAGGTATCTGCTATATAATCGTCTAATTCTGTCTGTTACACAAATCCCGTGTCGCTGATTGGTGGCGGGCGGCTGGCGCGACCAATCAGTGACAGGCACAGTCTGGCCGCAAATTGGCATGGAATTTGAACCACGCTTCGCTGATTGGTCCTTCGCTGATTGGTCGCGGCCGGCCGGCCATGGCCAATCATCGATGTTACCGCGGGATTTAGACCCAGCTTCACATTGCATTATTCTTAAATCTTCATACATAAACTATATACATATTCTAGAATAACCCAATGCGTTAGAATCAGGCCACCATCTAGTTAAGTAATACTTTACAAAAAACTGATATACATCATTATGGCTTCGAATCTATATTTGGTTTTCATTGACCCAGAGTACAGGATCAGTTTACTGCTCCCAACCCTTTATAGAAATTCCTTAACCAAAGCAAAATGGTTTATTGTCCACACCGCACTAAGCACTTGTCTGTTTGTCCACCCATGTATCGCTCTGGACATTTTGAGGAGTGTTCTTTTAACAAGTACAGAGTGGGTCACAATAATACTGCACAATAATTGCCATATGCCAGAGTCTGTAAAACCCTGCAATCACTTTTCAATTTTTACGATAGTGCTTGTTTCCCACTTCATCAGATGTGCTATTTTGCTTTGTTCCTCCTTACTAATTATTGCATTTCTACTTTAGTAACTTATCCATAGTTGCCATTGGTAGTGAGTTGAAGGTGATGACTTTTCCACTACTGACAGCTGTCTCAGAACAGAACTGAAATTCCACCCGTTGCATCTAACACCCTCATTTTCTTAATTAGGCCTCCTATTCATTAACCTGTGTTAGTTTACTCTTGAATGCATGCAAATATGTCATTCATTGTGAATATGACAATATTATGTCACATGTCTGACATAATGTGTTTGTGTCAATTTACTATAATATTGAAATCTTAGCGGTTGCTGTCATATCGTCAGCAGTTGCCCTTTATTTCTTGGTATACAAAAACAATTTTACGAGTCCTCCCTATTCTTAGCTTATTTTTCAAGGTCTCATTCACATTAATTCAACTTTAATTGCATTTCATTAGCTGTAGGCCTGGTGATATACCATATAGATTGATATATAATTTAATCTGCATTTTAACAAGTGTTGATTACTGATTACCGGGTAGAAAGTAAGGTGTTATGCAGACACATGCGCAAAGTTTTCTATAAATATAAGTGTAGAATACTGACTCTCACATATAGAACTAATTGCAGTGTTCTCTCTATATACCGTATGTTACACGGAAGTACAATATCTATTATTCCTATCATCTGTCATTTTTAGCCATCCATCTATAGCTATTTAAAATCTTCATATCAATAATTATCTATCACTCCTGCGCATATATTTCTTTCAATCAATCAATATTAATAATCTATTATAACTTTTTTCCCCACTTCACAGGGACTTAGAGTAGTTTTAATAGGTTTTCTCTTTATTGCCCTTATCGTTGTTAACTACAGGATATTTAATACACAAGCGACCTATGGATTAAAATAGTGTGAGAATAGAGAAAGAACAACATTAGTAATATTTTAGTTAAATTATATTATGCATCATGCCCAACCTCCATGCATTAAATAAACCAGTACAATTGTGGATGGAAAGAAGCTAAAGTATAACTGTATATGCCTTTGTCAATGTATTACTGTGTAGGTAAATCTAAAGCTCACACAGCTGTAATATTTTCTGATATGAGGAAAAAGTGTTAAAAACATTGAGAGCAAATAAATCAGTAATGGCCACTTTACACGCGGCAACAGGAAGATAGAAACCGGCAGGTGTCGGAGACAATTGTACCTTTTACCTTCAAAACACCTTGAAGTGGCTGCGTGTAATTCAGGTATCTGCAAGGTGTTTTGAAGGTAAAAGGTACAATTGTCTCCGACACCTGCCGGTTTCTATCTTCCTGTTGCCGCGTGTAAAGTGGCCATAAAGGATTTTTTTGACAACTTGGATACTTTTTGGACAGCTTTGGTTTCGGAAATCTAATGGCAGCTTCACACTGCGGTCAGATCCGGTCCGGGGCTGTCAGGGATCAACCTGACAGCCCTGGACCGGATCAGCACACAGAACTGGAGGGCTAATTTGCCCTCCGGTCCGGTGTGCAGATGCCGCTGCTGATAGGTCAGGACCACGGCGCCGCGGTCCTGACTTATCAGCGGCTGCACACCGGACCAGAGGGCAAATTAGCCCTCCAGTTCTGTGTGCTGATCCGGTCCAGGGCTGTCAGGTTGATCCCTGACAGCCCCGGACCGGATCTGACCGCAGCGTGAAGCCGCCCTTATTAAGCACCATGCAAAGGCACTGAGGGTATACTATCAGTAAACCCTCAACATAGAAAACTTGATCTGTACTTGGAATATTTTAGTATTTTTTAATTGAAGAACACACAGAGCACTTATTTTCACAAACTGATATGTTGAAGTAAGATACCAAGGATTGTTCTGGCCTTAGTTTCAATATTCTCAATCAGCACTAAGGATAGAAAAGGCTGATAATATTCCTTGGTCATAATATTATAAAAGGTAAAAGGTCTGGGGTCCTTCTGGCCATTTTTCACAATGAGCCAGTTTGATTTCTGTATATCAGCGCTAAGGTGCTTTTTTCAGTGTTTTCACCCATTTCTGTTTCTTTCTAATTTTCATTGAAGCTTTAATACAATTGTTGATTTTATGATTATTTAATATTCATTCATTTAGCCCTTGGTCTTTTCTTTAGGAATATTGAAAACCAACATCTATGCCAGTTTGTGAGTCTCAGCGTATTGCATGCTTCTTCTTACTGTATTTTCATAACTGACAATATAATTTTCCTTAATTTCTACATGATATAATATTTATATATTTTGCATATGCAGTATATACAGCTATTAATAATAGAGTAAGAGTGAAGCATGTCTACAGCATTGAAGTTCTTTTACTTCTGAAAACTCCATGACAGATAAGTCACCTTACATTTACTTGATACTCTCAGCAATGAGAAGCATTCCCCCTTAGGGTATGTGCACAAGACCTGGATGCACTGCATGTTCGATGCAGTGGTTCCAGAGTTGCGGGAAGCCACGGGTGAACGCAGAGTGAGCGCAGCCATCATGTGCACATGATCTGCATTTGGTGCAGGGAGGCTTCCGCCTGCATTCACCTGCTGAAGATCGCTTCCAACTCCACGGCATTAAATTAACATGATGCAGACGTTTGGCAACCCGCACCGCATTTGAAAACATACTGTGGAGGGAAGAAGCACAATGGTCATGGGTTTTCTAGAAATCCCATCAACTATGCTTCTCCTCTACAATGCAGCATTTTGGATGCTGCAGTCAGATGCTGCTTCCAAAATGTTGCTAGTCCGGATTGCACCCTGAGACGTACAATATTGAAGTCATTCATATATTAATTTAAGAGTAAATATCTCTCCCTGGTTTGTACCTATATCCAGTTTTATACCCTACAATTAAAGGGAACCTGTCAGCTTATTTATGCCCCCCCAGCTATCACTCTCTGTTCTTGCTTCTTCATAGTCATATTCTAATCATCCCTGTCTGAGCTCATAGTGTAATGTTAAAGGTGAAAAAAAAGCATTTATACACTTACATTTTCTTATGTAAATGAGGCAGTATGTAGTCACCCTGGCAGGTTAATAGTTAACATTTCTGATGAATTTTATAAAATACTGTATGGCCTGTGTGATGTCTCGATCATGTGACTACAATAGGTGGAGCTAAGTCCTCATAGCACATAATGATTTTGCTAGATTAGATCCACCCACTATGGTCACATGGTTGGGACATCACACAGGTCCTTTATACAGAGAAGTTATTAGTGAGTTAACTATTAACCTGCCAGAGTGACTACATCCTCCAAGGTGTGGTCACTGCCTCAGAAAATGTAAGTGTATAAATGCCTTTTTTCACCTTTAACATTACACTTTGATCTCAAACATGGATGCTTAGAATAGTACTATGCTAAAAAGAGACACAGAAGGAAATGCAGTTAGTTTGGCTCACCTTATGTGGTTGTGAGAGCCACAGCCAACTTTGAAGGCATACAATGGCTGCTGTAGACGACCGTGTGGTAAAGAAGAGATTAAAAGGAGAACTGGGACTTCAGATCTGTGCTGCCAATGGAATACACAGGTCCAGATAGGTTTTCAGACTTTTATTAGGGCCAACGCGTTTCGTAGCGGTCCACTACTTAATCAGTGCACAATCATGTCTGATGAAGTAGCAGAAAGCTACGAGATGCATTGGCCCTAATAAAACTCTGAAAATCTATCTGGACCTGTGTATTCCATTGGCAGTGCAGATCTGAAGTCCCGATTCTCCTTTTAATCTCAGCTAGAATAGTAATATGAAGCTGCAGTTACAGACAGTGATAGCTGGTGTGGCATAAAGTTGCTGACAAGTTTTCATTAAAAAAAAAAAAACTATACATAACTCACAGTATATATCAGGCTTCAGTAAAAAGGATCAGTGGCCATTTTCCCTATGCAAATGTAGTGCTGTTAAGAACAAGTTGATGAAAATAAGTCATCATAGAATCTTGATACTTTTTAATGAAGCTTGATAAGGTTGCACTGCGTTTTTTGGAATCCATGTCTATCCGTTTTAAAACAAATAGCCAGGGATCCATTTTGGCCTCCCATGTATCCCTATGGGCACGGATTGGTCCAAAGGGGCCATCCGTTTGGTCATATTTGTCAAGGATCTGTTTATGTATGCTTTTTTCTTGTACCCAGAATCAAAGACTGTTGCGAATTTGGGTTGCCTTCAAAAAAGCGAACACAAATGGACAGAAATGGATCCGTCATGGTCCGCATCAAATAACATGGGGTCTATGGAGGTAGATACTTAAACGGATCCGTTTTGCTGTACATAGCATGTACAGAAGCAAGGTATGGCTCCACCCACCCCTATCTCTGCTTACTGATGATGGATCCATTAAAAAACAGACCAGTGGATATAAGTTGGCCTCCGTTGGCACAGATCCGTGCCTGTCCGTGTGATCATTGAAATTCAAGGATCCACACGTTTGTGCAAAAAATGCAGTGTGAAGGGCGCCTGAGGCTATTAATAATATTAAAATTAATATTAATACTAATTAATTAATATTAATACACTAATACACTAATACACTAATACACTAATACACAAATTAATACACTATTAATAATATAGCAATAATATAACAAAAAGCAATGTGAATAACATGAGAGCATTCATTTTGCCAGTCTTCCTTAATCAGTAACTATGTAACCACATTAGATGTGGCTCCACAGCTTTTGGTGGCTTCAGTTACTATGGTGCACTGGTGGTACCATGAAGTTCATGATATTACACCTTAATTATAATGCCAAATATCAACCTTAATACAAGTAAATTAGACATTAACACCACTATCAATCCAGAACTAAACGTCACTAGCACAAAATGGATAAGATTGTGAAGTGTGCCATGTAAGAAATATACCTGTACACATTGCTTTTAAGATTTGAGAAAACATATTAAAAGTGAAGTCTTGATCATAGCGTTCCTGCTGGCCTTTTCCCCTTTGGCTGGTTGTTCTCCATGTACATGTTCAAAGAGCATAGCTCAATGATAGAAGTCTATTGTGGAAGGTGCACCATAAAAAGATAGAAAAGGATAAAACTTTAAAGGGAATATCCAGTCTTATCTACCGGTCAATCTAATATCTTGACATATAGTATTTATTAATAATGTTTTTTGTCCAGGAAGTCCCAGGTAAGTCATTTCTGCGGTTTAATTTCCTGATCTGTAATATTTCATACTTCGATCACATGTTCCCTCTTCCCTTTTGCATCCTGAAAATTGAAAAACAGTATGTAAAGTGCTATGGAATTAATAGCGCTATATAAATGAATAAATATTATTATTAATATTAATTTATTTTCATCGATCATGTGATGAATGCTCTTCTTTGAAGCAAATCTGTCACTAGATTTTTTGCTATCTCATATGAAAGTAGTATTGTGTAGTATTATGTAGACATAGACCCTGATTCCAGTGATGTATCACATAATGGGTTCCTGGATGCATTTTTTTTTAATCAATTTATTATTTCATCTACTGCAGATTTATTGGGTTCTCTGAATGCTGAGCTCTGTATGTCACTGCCCATATCACTGATTGGCAGCTTTCTGTATACACTATGCAGTCATAAATCTGCCAATCAGTGGTGGGGGGTGGGATTATACAGAACAGATGTATACAGATGTATACAGATGTATACAGATGGTTAAGTTGTATTCTTCTTAGTGTGTAGCTGGTGATATTCACAAATGTTCCAAAAAATCATTTTTGCCATCGTGTTATGTTGCCCTTTTTCGTCAATCTATGCAATTTGTTTTAACATGAACTTAGAGCGTGTTCTACAGTGTCATTACATTCTATGCACAGTTGGCATCTGACATCATTATAAGGCTAGGGCCACACAACTATATTTTCTCTCATCCAAGCAAATTGGTACAAATATGGTAATCACACTTTAATCTGCCTCTGACCAGAGTTTGAGTAGAATGTGACCAGCAAATGATCCAATTTTCTCGGATGAGGAGAAAAAGGAACAAAACAAATCTTCTCCCTTCTGTCCATCCATGTAAATCAGACTACACTCTTCTCCAATTACTGTCTAATTTTTTATATGCTATGATTTTTTCTTGGACAGACTCGGATCAAAGAATGTGATCGAATGTTTTTTGGATCACATTTGGACTGAAAATATGTACGTTTGTTCAAGTCCTTAGACTTTACTATTCTGGCTTTTATATCATTTGTTTAAAATAGCCTGTTCATATGCAGCTAGGCTAAGCCTCTTTGTTTCAGTCTTCAAAGTTCTTCTTTTAAGCCATATCCATATTATTATTATTATATATTTATATAGCGCCATTAGATTCCATGGCGCTTCACATATGGAAAGGAGCGAACGAAGACAAGTGTACTATATATGCACAATCAAGTCATACAGGTACAGGAGGGGAAAGGACCCTGTCCACGAGGGCTCACAGTCTGTGAGGGACAGGTGGGGATACAGTAGGAGAGGGTAGTGCCAATCGTGATATGGTGCGGTGGATCGGGTCTCATTGTAGGTTGTAGGCTTGTCGGAAGTGGTGAGTCTTCAGGTTTCTTTTGAAGGTTCCTAGGGTAGGGGAATTTCTGATGTGCTGGGGGAGAGAGTCCAAGAGTATAGCGAATGCATGGGAGAAGTCTTGTATGCGGTTATGTGAGGAGGAGATGAGGGCAGTAGAGAAGAAGCTCTTGAGAGGATCGCAGGTTGTGTGAGGGCAGGTGTCAGGAGACCATGTCAGAGATGTATAAAGGGGACAAGTTGTGGATGGCTTTCTATGTCATGGCTAGGGTTTTGAACTGGGACCTCTGAGAAGTGCGGAGCCAGTGAGAGGCTTGGGAGGGGAGAGACTGGTGAGTAGAGGGGAGACAGGTGGATTAGTCAAGCACCGAAGTTTAGGATAGATTGGAGAGGAGCGAGGAAGGCAGTGTGGAGGCCTGTGAGCAGGAGGTTGCAGTAGTTAAAGGGGGAGATGAGAGCATGAACATGTGTTTTTGCAGTGCCATGGTCAAGAAAGTGCGGATGCGGGAAATGTTTTTGAGCTGGAGTCAACAGAAGGTGGCAAGGGCTTGGATGTGAGGCTTGAAGGAGAGGGAAGAGTCGAAGATTACCCCAAAGCACTTGGCATGGGGGACTGGGGAGAGTGAGCAGTCATTGATATTAATGGATTTGGTAGAATGGGAGAGCGACTTGGGGGGAATATGATGAACTCAGTTTTGTCCATGTTCAGTTTTAGAAAGCGAGCAGAGAAGAAGGATGATATGGTGGACAGGCATTGTGGAATTTTGGATAGTATGGAGGTGATGTCAGGCCCAGACAGATAGATCTGGGTGTCGTCGGCGTAGAGATGATATTGAAGGCTTCGGCACTCAATGAGTTGTCCTAGGCCGAGCGTGTAGATAGAGAAACGTAGGAGGCTCAGAACCGAGCCTTGGGGGACTCCAACAGATAGGGGGGTAGGGAAAAGAGGAGGTGTGGGAGTGGGTGACGCTGAATGTCCAGTCCATTAGATATGAGGAGATCCAGGAGAGGTCTAGGAAAGTGAAACCAAGAGACTCCAGAATCTGCAGTAGGAGGGAATGGTCAACAGTGTCAGATGCAGCAGAAAGGTCGAGGAGGAGGAGGACGGAGTAGTTTTGCTTGCTATTGGCGGTTAGTAGGTTGTTGGTGACTTTGGTTAGGGCTGTTTTGGTGGAGTCATGGGATCGGAAGCTGGATTGTAAATGGTCAGAAAGAGAGCAGGAGGAGAGGTGGGAGGACAGTTCAAGATGGACGTGTTGTTCTAGTAGTTTAGATGTGAAGGGGAGAAAAGACATGGGGAGGTAGTTTGAAACAAATGCTTAATATTATTATTATTATTGATAGTTTCTTTTTTAATTTCACCTCTATCAACTACTAAATGTGAACTGTTACTGTGGATAGACGTTTTTTATTGTGTTTGTGGATATTACTATCATGATATAATTTTGCACATAAAATGTAAAAGTTATAGAGCAGTATAGTGATTTGCTCAATGAATGTGTTGGGGGACACTCAGTTAGCTACTAGATTAAATGGAAAACAGTTCCTGTGTGCCTCAAACAGTCCATTCAGTTATTTAACATCCACATAGACTGCACAGAACAAAAATGATACACACTGTATTTCAGTTATGGGTACACACCCGTACAGTTTCACCAAAACATACTATGACCTCCAGTCTGCTCCAATAGGACTTTACACACATTCCTCATTCACTGAGGTTACCTTCGATGAGCTCTGCTCCACACATTGAATCCTGTCAGTCTTGACGTTTAGGGAAACTGCCTCACGGGGGAATGGATCTATACAAATCGTAATGTAAAGTTATACAAAAATGACATAAGCGAATATAGTTAACAAAGGAAAAGTAAAGTTGTACTTGTACATTCAGATGTCCTTTGTTTACCAGGCCAGACAATCACACTGAGGAGATTCCTCCAGACCACTGCAAGCAGCTTGTAGAAGATATATGTTTCCTTACTTTAATCGGTGATCACTGACAGGGCTACTGGGTTCATAAGATGTTTTCCTATCAGTCCTCTGCTTTTAGGTAGGAGACGCTCTTTTCCTTGGTAGATTCCCCAATCTCAGAGAGCCATCACAAGCTCTGCCAGAGAGCCGTCCCAAGCTGTGGGTACATGATCTCCTGACCTTGTGCCTCCAGCAAGATGGCTACTTGCCAGCACAAAAACCATGTGTCCAAGCAAACATTAAATCCCATAGACATACCCATGGAAGGGAGGAATGTGGTTAGCCATATCCGCCCTGCACTCTGTCTAACCTGTAAACCCAGCCGTCAGTGTATTAACAAAACATGTGGAACTACAAGCCCCAGTGTAAATATTTTGAATTTACATTGCAGAGGACCCCTGCTTCTGTGATATATACTTGCCATTTACAATTCTTACCTCACAGCAGTAAAAGGGATATTTTCTTTTACTCTAGTGTCAACAGAATGACATATATGTTAGAGGACACATTGGTCTCTAATAAACTCATAATAGTTATTGTCCATCTTTTTTAATATATCTCAACTCATTCCCACTAATAAACTCTAAGAAATATTTGTTTAATACTTATTTATTCCATATTCTACCATAGCATGCCGACTTCAACTTAACAAGATCTTCTTTTCTCTTTTTTTATCTTTCCTTCTGACAGTTGCATAGAAGATTTCTCCTGTGCAGACTCTTGCCTACCATGGAAGCCATAAAAAGGAACCTGAAAACCCACCTTTTCTGACAAGCCTACAACCTGCAGTAACTCTCAGAACTAAACCACCACACATTCACAGCACAAGCTCTACCCTTTCCTACTGTATCCTCTCCCATCACTTGTAGATAACTGTGAGCCTTCATGGGCACGGTCCTCTCTCCTCACCCACTGTATCATCACCCATCCCTTGTAGACTGTGAGCCCTTGCGGGCAGGGTCCTCTCTCCTCCCCTACTGTATCGTCACCCATCCCTTGTAGACTGTGATCCAACACAGGCAGGGTCCTCTCTCCTCACCTACTGTATCGTCACCCATCCCTTGTAGACTGTGAGCCCTTGCGGGCAGGGTCCTCTCTCCTCACCTACTGTATCGTCATCCATCCCTTGTAGACTATGATCCAACACAGGCAGGGTCCTCTCTCCTCACCTACTGTATCGTCACCCATCCCTTGTAGACTGTGAGCCCTTGCGGGCAGGGTCCTCTCTCCTCCCCTACTGTATCCTCACCCATCCCTTGTAGACTGTGAGCCTTCACAGGAAGGGTCCTCACCCCTCACCTTCTGTATCCTTACCCATCCCTTGTAGACTGTGAGACCTCGTGAGCAGGGTCCTCTCTACTCACCTACTGTATCCTTACCTATCCATTGTAGACTGTGAGACCTCGCGGGTAGGGTCCTCTCTCCTCTCCTAGTGTATCCTCACCTATCCCTTGTAGACTATGAGCCCTCGTGGGCAGGGGACTTTCTCCTCTTGTACCAGTCTGTGCCTTGTATTGTACTTGCTTTTATTATGTATACCCCTTTTCGCATGTAAGGTGCTATGGAATGAATGGCGCTATAACAATTAATAATAATATTACTAATAATAACAATAAGTTTGTAATCCTTTAATTGGTAAAAAGAAAACTTGTTTCTATAATGTAGAGTGGAAAATAGCAAATCTATTTAAATAATGCAAATAGTTAATACAATTGAATTTGCATTTGTCCCTTTCAGCAATGCAGATGTGATGCACACAGATTTTGTGGCAGAAACTCATCACTGGTCCAAACAAAGGGGTTGGATATATTGATTTACAAGTGTACAAGCCGTTGTATCTGGATAACTAATTAGATAACTTGTAATTGCTAAGCCAGAAGTTATTGATAACAGATATTATTAGAGAGGTATATTTTAAAAGGAAATAGGTCATTGAGCTTATGGAGCTAAGCAGAGTTCACAATTCAAATAGTAACGTGAATGGTATTTCCTTCATGCTATTTTTGTTTGGTTGGGTTATTAAGAAATACATTTCCATATGACATTTATGGTACATATATTATAAAATAGACTTGTAATAAAAAGAGTATTGTAGGCACAGTCCATGCTTCCTTCACACAGTGGGCTGGTTGGTGAAAATCAATTGATAACTGTGTGACCTGGAAACATGCTTATTCAGGTCAGTACAATAATGACGATATTAAATATGTATTTTAATTGGTTTGTGTCACCATTTTCTGAGTTTCATAACATGATGAAACAGATGAAACTGGGCAATGCTTTGCAGGATTGATCGTAGCTTTTAATAAACCTTTCATTTTACCATACAATTGGAAAAAAGAGAGACAAAAATTCTGTGCTGGGTGAAATGGAAGAAAAAAATCTATTCTGGTATTGTTTTTTGGCTTTTATTTTTATAGTGTTCATTCTTTGGTAAAAAAAAAAAATAACAAAATAGGATTTCTCAAGTTACAGCGATACCAAACATGTTTGATCATTTTGTATATCTAAAGGTACCTTTACACGCCGCTACAGAAGGTTAGAAACAACCGGGTGTCAGAGACAAATGTATCTTGCACCGTCAAATCAACCCGAGGTAGCGGCGTGTAAACTAGGTTGTTGCCACCCGTCACTGTCGTCACCTATTTCAGAGCAGTGCTTTAAAACAGGTTGGTTTCAACCCGATGGTAGCGGCGTCTAAATAAGGTACGGTAAGGTTTTTTCGCCACCTAGTTAACTCCCTGGGGCGTGACACAGCCTCCGGGAAACCGCCCCCCTTCAGCGATCATTGGTGGAAGCTCCTGCGTTACGATTGGTTGTCGCTGCATAGGGCGGCATATTTAAGGAGCTGACCAGTCACACTACACAATTGCAATAGCATCATGTATTAGCCAGCCTTCCTGCGCTGGCTGGCCAATTATGATGCTATTGCATTGTCCAATCATCGTACAAGCGTCTCATAATCCACAACTCTGGCACGCCTATGTGTTGTCCCTGCTGCCCCAGGTCCTCCCATATTACCTTCTGTAGCGGCGTGTAAATGAGGGAAGGTGCTCTACAGAAGGTAACTTGTGGCACCCGGCGGCGCCTCCAGGGATAGATTAAACCTTCTGTAGAGCACCTTGTAGCGGCGTGTAAAGGCGGTATCGGGTACCGTTTGCAACCGTTGGAACGTGCTCGTGAGACACCCGGTTGTTTCTAACCTTCTGTAGCGGCGTGTAAAGGTACCATTATGGTTAAAAAATGTCATAACCTTCTAAGAAATTTTTGTTATTATCCGAGATCAACAACTTTTCTGTTTTTCTATCCATGGAGCTTTGTGAAGGCCTGCGCTGCGCATGCTGAGCTGTAGTTTTTCTTAATATCATTTTAGAGTATATACAATATTTTATTCTCTTTTATTTGTTTTTTTAGGCAACAGAGGGACAATTCTGGTGTTTCTATTTTTTATATTTGACATACCGTATATACTCGTGTATAAGCCGACCCGTGTATAAGCCGACCCCCCTACTTTTGCCCCCAAAACCTGGGAAAACCTATTGACTCGTGTATAAGCTGAGGGTGGACCCCAGCACAGGTATACAGCCCCCAGCAGTGTGGTATACAGCAGCCCCAGAGGTATATACAGCAGCCCCAGTGGTAGTATACAGCAGCAGCCCCAGTGGTATATACAGCAGCAGCCCCAGTAGTTAGTATACAGCAGCCCCAGAGGTATATACAGCAGACCCAGTGGTAGTATACAGCAGCCCCGAGGTGTATACAGCAGCCCCAGTGGTATATACAGCCCCAGTGGTAGTATACAGCAGCCCCAGAGGTATATACAGCCCCAGTGGTATATACAGCCCCAGTGGTAGTATACAGCAGCCCCAGTGGTATATACAGCCCCAGTGGTAGTATACAGCAGCCCCAGAGGTATATACAGCCCCAGTGGTATATACAGCCCCAGTGGTAGTATACAGCAGCCCCCAGGGGGTATATAGCAGCCTCCAAATGCTGGCACTCACCCCCCTTGTAAGGGCCCCCCCCCCCCCGCTGCTTATCTTAGCATCCCGGTCTTCTGCTCAGCGCCGCTCCTCGGTGCTCCGTTCTCCATGCTCCGTCCTCGCTGCATCCGGGATCCCCGACCGTCGCGCGATGACGTCATATGCCTGCAACGGCCGGAGATCCCGGATGTAGCAGGACGGGAGCATGAAGAACGGAGCACCGAGGAGCGGCGCTGTGCAGAAGACTGGGATGGTAAGATACACAGCGGGGGGGGGCCCTTACAAGGGGGGAGAGTGCCAGCATTTGGGGCATATATGCACTGCTTCCCCCTGCCGCTAATTGACAGGGGGAAGCAGTGCATATATAATGAGCGGCCCCGACTACCGTATTGACCCGTGTATAAGCCGAGGGGGAGACTTTTCAGCCCAAATTTTGGGCTGAAAAACTCGGCTTATACACGAGTATATACGGTACTTTATAATATTTTTTTATTCTGACAGATCAGACTTTTTGGGATAAAGTAATAGCCCCATTTTTTTCTACCATTTTTATATTTATTTATTAATGGACAAAAGTGGGTAATTTAAACTTCCCTATATTTTATTTACATTACTTTTCACCCCTAAGGGACTTGGACATGCAATTGTCGGTGGCCAGAAAAATGGCAAAAGAAACCTGTCCACAGGGTTGGGGTAACAGTTAGGTTCAGGGCTTAGGTGTTAGGGTTAAGTGATAGGGTTAGGCCAGCTTCACACCACGGTTATTTCGGGTACACTGTCTAGTGTGAACCTGAAAGCCCTGGACCTGATTTTGGACTAATGAATGTCTATGGTGCCGGATGGGGCCAGATGGCAGTTATTTGCCATCCAGTTTTGTCCCTGTTCGGTAGCATCGGGCTGCATTCAATTTCTGTCACGGACATAAAATCGCAGCTTGCAGCATTTTTGTGTCCGGGGCCATAATCTGACAAAATCAGATCCTCCCGGATCCTCCCGGTTCCGATGCGATGCGACACCCCCTAAACATGGGAATCTATGGGCGCCGGATCACACTGGATCCGACAGAAAATTGGATCCGGCTGCTGGATGCCGGGTGCTGAAGTTCAGCGGTGGCCAGCGCTGATGTTCAGCACCTGGAGAGCTCCTGCCTGAAATTTCAGAACTGCGCTAGCTCCCCGCTAGCAGCGATTTTGAGATTTCAGGACCTGGACAGCAGCATCAGTGTGCACTGATAATTCAGGCAGAAAACAGAGTGGAGGGCATATTAACCCCCCGGTTCTGTTTTCTTCAGAGCTGTCAGGCTAAGTGTGGTCTGCATCTAGCAAATCACCGGACACAGCCTGACAGCAGAAAACCATGGTGTGAAGCTGGCCTTACAGGTTAAGGTTGCCTGTGGGCATTTTTCAGGGAATCGCACTTGTTTAATTACTAATGCTGCAATATATATTGCAACACTACTGAATCACAATATATAATGAAATTGCAGTTCTCCTATAAAGCTCAGCCCCTAGCTGCCATTGTAGCCAATCTGCTTCTTATGATCGCAGCAGCAATTGCGGCATTTTAATGCCACTGCCAGTGATTGACAGTGGCATCTAAAGGATCAACAGCAGTTTTGGAAATGTGCTCTTGCTGATGCTGTTTTAGACAGATACCAACTATGTAAGACATCCAGCGTCTGCCTCCTGTGATAAAAATGTCATAGGTTGTTAAGAGGTTCTGGGGTACAATTTTTTTATTGCTTTTTGGTACATTTTTATGTACAGTGTGGAAAATAACTATTTAATACACTGCTGATTTTGCAAGTTTTCCCACCTATAAAGAAAGGAAACATCTGTCATTTTTATCATAGGTACACTTTAACTGTGACAGACAGAAGTCTCCCAAAAATCAAAACAGTATGATTTTTAAATACCGTATATACTCGTGTATAAGCCGACCCGTGTATAAGCCGACCCCCCTACTTTTGCCCCCAAAACCTGGGAAAATCTATTGACTCGTGTATAAGCCGAGGGTGGACCCCAGCACAGGTATACAGCCCCCAGCAGTGTGGTATACAGCAGCCTCCCCAGTGGTATATACAGGCCCCAGCAGTGTTACAGCAGCAGCCCCAGTGGTATATACAGCAGCAGCCCCAGTGGTAGTATACAGCAGCCCCAGAGGTATATGCAGCAGCCCCAGTGGTAGTATACAGCAGCAGCCCCAGTGGTAGTATACACGCAGCCCCAGTAGTATATACAGCCCCAGTGGTAGTATACACGCAGCCCCAGTAGTATATACAGCCCCAGTAGTATATACAGCCCCAGTAGTATATACAGCCCCAGTGGTAGTATACAGCAGCCCCAGTGGTATATACAGCCCCAGTGGTAGTATACAGCAGCCCCAGTGGTATATACAGCCCCAGTGGTAGTATACATACAGCCCCAGTAGTATATACAGCCCCAGTAGTATATACAGCCCCAGTGGTAGTATCCAGCAGCCCCAGTAGTATATACAGCCCCAGTGGTAGTATACATACAGCCCCAGTAGTATATACAGCCCCAGTGGTATATACAGCCCCAGTGGTAGTATACAGCAGCCCCAGTGGTATATACAGCCCCAGTGGTAGTATACAGCAGCCCCAGTGGTATATACAGCCCCAGTGGTAGTATACACGCAGCCCCAGTGGTAGTATACAGCAGCCCCAGTGGTATATACAGCCCCAGTGGTAGTATACATACAGCCCCAGTAGTATATACAGCCCCAGTGGTATATACAGCCCCAGTGGTAATATACACGCAGCCCCAGTGGTAGTATACAGCAGCCCCAGTGGTATATACAGCCCCAGTGGTAGTATACATACAGCCCCAGTAGTATATACAGCCCCAGTAGTATATACAGCCCCAGTGGTAGTATCCAGCAGCCCCAGTAGTATATACAGCCCCAGTGGTAGTATACATACAGCCCCAGTAGTATATACAGCCCCAGTAGTATATACAGCCCCAGTGGTATATACAGCCCCAGTGGTAGTATACAGGGCCCCAGCAGGGCCCCCCTCATAGTTTGGCGCCCCCACCTCACTTGCTGGCCCCCCCCGCATGCAGCGCTGCGCATATACATTACCTGTCTAGCAGCTGTCACCCTCCGGTGGCGGATCGCGGCTCCTGGGCTCCGGGCTCCATCTTCCTCTCTGTCTTCCTGCTTGTCACGTGACCGGCCGGCGTCGCGATGACGTCATCGCGATGAGCCCGGCGGCCACAAACCAGGAAGACAGAGAGGAAGATGGAGCCCGGAGCCCAGGAGCCGCGATCTGCCACCGGAGGGTGACAGCTGCTAGACAGGTAATGTATATACGCAGCGCTGCATGCGGGGGCGGCCAACAAGTGAGGTGGGGACGCCAAACTTTGAGGGGGACCGTATTGACTCGCGTATAAGCCGAGGGGGGGACTTTTCAGCCCAATTTTTGGGCTGAAAAACTCGACTTATACGTGAGTATATACGGTAATTAATTTACATGTTATTGCACAAAAAAAGTATTTGATACAAATAGAAACACAGAATTTAATATTTAGTGCAGAAACCTTTGTTTGCATTTACAAAGGTAAGATGTTTCCTGTAGTTCTTGACCAAGTTTGCACACATTACAGCAGAGATTTTATCCCACTCTTCTATGCAGATCTTCACTAAATCTTTCAGGTGTCAGGACTATCACTGGGTAACACTGAGTTTCATTCTCCTACAAATATTTTCTATTGGATTTGGAACTGGAGGCCGGCAAGCCACTCCAGGACCTTGAAATGCTTCTTACGGAGCCACTCCTTAGTTGCCCTGGTTGTGTGTTTTGTGTCATTATTATGCTGGAAGACCCAGTCACAACCCATCTTCTATGCTCTTAATGAGGGGACGAGGTTGTTCACCAAAATCTCGGAATACACACGTGGTCAAAATTGTTGGTACTCCTTGTTTAATGAAAGAAAAACCTACAATGGTCACAGAAATAACTTGAATTTGACAAATGTAATAATAAATAAAAAATCTATGAAAATGAAGAAATGAAAGTCAGACATTGCTTTTCAACCCTGCTTCCACAGATTTTTTATTTAAAATGAAACTCATGAAATAGGCCTGAACAGAAATAATGGTACCCTTAACTTAATATTTTGTTGCACAACCTTTTGAGGCAATCACTGCAATCAAACGATTCCTGTAACTGTGAATGAGACTTCTGCACCATCTCGACAGGTGTTTTTGCCCACTCCTCAAGAGCAAACTGCTCCAGTTCTCTCGTGTTTGATGGTTGCCTTCTCCAGACAGCATGTTTCAGCTTTTGTCCAAAAATGCTCAATAGGATTTAGGTCAGGGCTCATAAAAAGTCACCTCACAATAGTCCAATGTTTTTTCTCTTAGCCATTCTTGGGTATTTTTAGCTGTGTGTTTTGGGTCATTATCCTGGTGCAAGACCCATGACCTCCAACTGAAACCAAGTTTTCTGACACTGGGCAACACATTTTTCTCTTGAATCCCTTGATACTCTTGAGATTTCATTGTACCCTGCACAGATTCAAGACACCCTGTGCCAGATGCAGCAAAGCAGCCCCAGAACATAGCAGAGCCTCCTCCATGTTTCACAGTAGGGACAGTGTTTTTTCATGATATGCTTTATTTTTCTCTCTGTGAACATAGAGCTGATGTGCTTTGTCAAAAATTTCCATTTTTGTCTCATCTGTCCATAGGACATTCTCGTAGAAGCTTTGTGGCTTGTCAGCATGTAGTTTGGCAAATTCCAGTCAGACTTTTTTTTTTTCTTCAACAATGGTCATCTTCCATGAAGTCCAGTTTGGCTCAAACAACAACGGATGGTGTGATCTCACACTGACGTTCCTTGAGCTTGAAGTTCACCCTTAATCTCTTTAGAAGTTTTTCTGGGCTCTTTTGTTACCATTCATATTATCCGTCTCTTTGATTTGTCATCAAATTTCCTCCTGCGGCTATGTGCAGGGAGGTTGGCTACAGTCCCATGGATCTTAAATTTCTGAATAATATGTGGAATTGTAGTCACAGCAACGTCAAGCTGTTTACAACCTTTACCTTTAACATGCTTTTCTATAATTTTCCTCCTAATTTTCTAATCTCCCAAGACAACCCTTTCCTTCACTTCCTCTGTTCCATGTTGATTATGGTACACATCATGTCACCAAACAGCACAGTGAGCATCTGTGGCCCTATATACAGGCCCACTGACTGATTACAAGATTAAAGCATTAATGGGAAGTTAAGAGGTTAAAACTTAACATTTAATCAATTATTCTAAAAGACAAGATTGTCCCACAAACTATACATATAAATTATAACAGTGCCCAAGTGTCACACTATTAAAAAGCTCCGTCTTTTTTCAGGAGCTGTCACTTGCCCAAAGGTGTTATCGATAGAGCTCCCCTTTACTGTACTTTTTATCGAGTTTTTATCCTGTGTCACAAGGTGGCTATGCACCAGTCTGTCTTTGAATGATCTTGGTTTCTTATATGTGATATTTGGGGTGTTGGTTAATAGGGGTACCTGTTGCTAGGACCCCCTTGAAGTCCAAACCACATATCCCCTGATGAGGATTAAAATCTGAAACGCGTAGGGAGTGGAACATGGTGGTGATGTGTAAAAAACTGTGAGAGTTCTATACCAGGCTGTTATTAGCAGAAGGACATCCTGGAAAGAAGTAACTCTAAGTGTAAACCTGTCCTGATGAAAAGAAGCCGGTGAGATCTTTCCTTTATGAAGGGGAAGTGGGCTTTATGTAATTTTCATATGCAGGAAGTGTGCTAGTTATTGTGGGATGTAAGAGATAATAGTATCCTACATGTAACTAGCATTAAGTTCTGGAGGTGAACTGTGTTGAAGGGCAGATTGAGCTCTATCAATAACACCTTTGGGCAAGTGACAGCTCCTGAAAAAAGACGGAGCTTTTTAATAGTGTGACACTTGGGCACTGTTATAATTTATATGTATAGTTTGTGGGACAATATTGTCTTTTAGAATAATTGATTAAATGTTAAGTTTTAACCTCTAACTTCCCATTAATGCTTAAGTTTGTATGACGAAACTATCTCCCAGTAAGTGATATAAAAGATCATTGGGGAGTATTTATATCCTGCTATATAATCTGATTACAAGATTGCAGACACCTGTGATGCTAATTAGTGGACACACCTTGATTTAACATGTCCCATTATTTTCAAGGGTGCCATCATGTTCAGGCTTATTTCATGAGTTTAATATTTAAGAAATCTGTGGAAGTAGGGTTGAACAGCAAAGTCTGACTTTCATTTGTTCAATTTCATAGATTTTTTATTTACTATTACTTTTGTCAGATTCATGTTATTTCTGTGACGATTGTGGGCTTTTCTATCATTAAACGTGGGGTTTCAACAATTTTGACCATGTATGTATATGACTCCATCCATCTTCCCCTCAATACAGTGCAATCGTCCCGTCTCCTTTCCAGAAAAGCACCCCCAAAGTATGATGTTTCTAACCCCATGCTTCACAGTTGGGACCGTGTTCTTGGGATTGTACTCATCCTTCTTCCTCCAAACACTGTGAATGGAGTTGATATCAAAAAGTTCTATTTTGGTGACATCTGACCACATGACCTTCTCCTATTTATCTCCTGGATTGTCCAGATGGTCATTGTTGAATTTCAAAAGGGCCTCTAGACATGTGCTGACAAGAGCAGGGAGCCTTTGTGTACCCTGCAGGATTTTCATTCATGATGGCACTAATGGTATTCTTTGAGACTGTAGTCCCAGCTCTCTTAAGGTCATTGACTAGGTCCTCCAGTGTAGTTTTGGGCTGATTCCTGACCTTTCTCAGAATCATCCTCACTCCATGAGGTGAGATTTTGCATGGAGCTCCAGACATCTTGTGTTTCTTTAATTGTCTAATAATTGCGGCAACAGTTGTTCCCTTCTCACCAAGCTACTAGCATATTGTCATATAGCCCATTCCAGCCTTGTGCAGGTCTACAATCTTGTCCCTGGTGTCCTTAGATATCTCTTTGGTCTCTGATACAGAGTAGAGGTTTGGGGGTGATTGAGTGTGTGGACAGGTCTTTTATACAGGTATTGAGTTCAAACAGGTGCAATTAATACAGGCAATGAGTGCAGAGTAGGAGGTCTTCTTAATGAAAAACTAACAGGTTTGTGAGAGCCAGAATTCTTACTGGTTGATTGCTGATCAAATACTTATTTCATGCAATAATATGCAAATTATTTTTTAAAAATCATACAATGTGATTTTCTTGATTTTTTTTTTTTAGATTCTGTCTCTTATGGTTGAAGTGTACCTACTATAAAAATTATAGACCTCTCCATTCTTTGTAGGTGCGAGAACTTGCAAATTCGGCAGTGTATCAAATACTTATTTTTCCCAACTGTAGGTGGTGTAATGACCAAGAAGCAGCAATTTTTCTTTTCTTTTTCCCCTTTTTTAAATAGTTTACTATACAGGTTGGAAAATGTTATATTTTGATTCATAAGACTTTCATAGATGCAGAAATATTCCAAATCTATTTTTTAATGAGGAGATTTTAATACTTTTATTTTTAACTGTATAGCTCCAAAGGCAGATCTTAGTATTGCAGCACCAGAAGCAAGAATTCTGTTTGGCGCCACCCTCCTATGCACAGCAAAAGTGTTTTGAGTAGGCATTATGTGACCAATCATGTGGGATTTGCATGCTTACCATCAAGTACCAACAGTTCTCCATATTTATTTTGATGTTCTGTGAAATACTACAGCCCCTTCTTCATTGAAAAAAGCTGAAGGTAGTCAGCACATGATCATAAGTATGAAAATGACAAGTGGCCATTTAATGACCACTGGAACCTACTGTTGGAACTGAATCCTGACAGCGACTATATTACCTGCTGTTAGAATTAGGCTTGCTGCATTGCTTAATTATAAGGGTGGTCCAGGTTTGTGATGAAAGTCTGCAGTCACTCTATATGACTGCAAATTTGAATCCCTGCAACTTGCACATAGTACATTGTCAGAATTCTCCTGTGCCAGAATCAGGTAAGCATGTGACTGCAACTATGAAATTTGTATACTTCCGGCCACATTTCTTGTCCAAGGCCCCACACACTACGCATGACTTGTGTGAGGCAGAGCATGTCTAGATTGCACGTGACTGAATGTATGGAAATCGCATACTTGCGATTACATGACTTCCCATACTTGTCACTAAGACCGGAGAATCCTGACAGCGTGAACTACACATTGCTGTGAGGATTCAGGAGTCACATAGAGTGACTGCAGACTTTCATTACAAACCTGGACAATCCCTTAAATACCAACATAAATATAACTGTAGTGACCCTTGAATTGTCAGATGGCACAATACTTTATTAACATGGCCATACAATTTTACAAGTTATGGATTATTAAATGTGTACAGCATCAGAACCAACAACAACACAGAAATGCATCACCAGAACAAGCAGTAGTACAGAAATACATCACCAAAACCACAGTAGGTGCAGTAATACATTATTATTATTATTTTATTTATTTATATAGCACCATTAATGCCATGGTGCTGTACATGAGAGGGGTTAGATACAGAATTATAGATATAGTTTACAGTAAACAAATTAACAATGACAGTCTGGTACAGAGGGGAGATCGGGCTTACGGTCTACAGGATATTGGGCGGGAGACAGTAGGTCATAGATGCAGCAGCTCCGGTGGCGGTGGGGTGGCAGCTCGGTCATTGCAGACTGTAAGCTTTCCTGAAGAAATGGGTTTTTAGGTTCTGTCTGAAGGATCCAAGCATGGTGGATAACATGTAGGGGCATAGAATTCCAGAGGATGGGGGATATTTGGGAGAAATCTTGGAGGCGATTGTGTAATACATCGCCAGAGCAACCCACGGTATAAACATATATTTCCAGAACTACAATCAGTACAGGAATACATCACCAAAACCACAATAAGTACAGTATTACATCACCAGAATAACTATCAGTACAGAAGTACATCACCAGAACCCCCGGCAGTATAAAATACATAACCATAACACTGATCAGTACAGAAATACGTTACCAGAACAACTATAAGTACAGAAATACAACAAAAGAATCTACAGAAACATAGAATTGCAGCCCCCATCAGAACAGGATAGCATCAGATGACCTCTGCCTGATATCCAGTGCCTGCTGTTCTCTACCTGGCTCAGTCCTATTTGTGTTTCCGTGCCAGTCCTGTCAGACACTAGGACATGTCTTGTCCCATGTCAGCTGTCCTGCAGTCATCCAACTCCGCTCTGTTGCCACAGTTCTGGACACTGCTCTGGGAATGGCATCTGGTATCTCCTAGTAAGCACTTAGTCAAGCCCACATCAGGGTAAGCTTGTGGTCCAGTGGGTCAACTTTTCCTTGGAAGCTCATAACCCGTGATCATTATACTAGATGACTTGATAATGCTGCTAATCGTACCATGTCACTCCTAGTGGTGTCAAAAGGCATCTGCCTGGGAGACACCTCGAACCGCCGCATCAGGTGGCTCAATTACCTACCCCTGCCAGGTGTGCAGTAAATGCCCCATTTTCCTCCCCCTAGATACACCCTGTGATAGCGCACTAAAAAATGGCTGAATGACAGATTTAAATATTTTTTTTGTTCTCCACTATTATGCTGAGGTATGGGCTCCTAAAGTTTAACGAGAACCTGTCATCAGTTTTAAACATATTAAACTAAACGTGTTGCCATAATAGCACTGGTATACTGAATTAATACATACTTTCACAGAAGCAATCCGTAGCCTGGATTTTATAAAATCTTCATTAAAAGATTTGTTTTTTGTGCATTGGGGCTGGCTTATGGTGTGGGACTGTGGGTAGGTTCTTTGGCTCTGTCATAGCCTCTCTGCTGGCTATTGTCTTCCTGTTTAAAATTTTGCACCTGTGGTGTTCTAGCTACAGACAACACTTGTGCAGGATCTTTCAATGGGCTTCAATAAAGTAGTGCTGGTGGCAATGCATGTGCAAAATGATATCTCGGCTCGATAATCAACGAAGATCTCAATTTACACATGAGCGCTACAATGCCATTTTCCCAAAGACTGACAGAAGATCAATATGCGCATTACCATCACCATTGAAGCCTATTAGGAGATCAATCACAAGCTCCGTACCGCCAGAATTGTGATGGAACAGAATTTACATAAGGAAGACAATAGACAGCAGAGAAGCCATTGCAGAGCCAAAAAACGTACCTACAGTCCCGCCCCAAAAGCCTACCCCAAGGCATGAAGACCAAAACTTATAATGAAGATTTTATAAAAATTTGGTTATGGATTTCTTCAGTTAAAGTATGACATAAACCAGTATACCAATGACAATTTGGCAATGTCTTTAGCTTAAAATGTATAACCCTGAAGGCAGGTTCTCTTTAACACAACTATTATAAAAATTTCCCATTTAAAAAAGTCAGTGGTAAGAGTCTTTTCTTTGAACATTTACTTTATCCCCTCTATGATGCCTTCAAATCATCAAAAGGCAGCATCATACAGGGGAGTTAATAATAAAATGGAAATTTTAAGCAGGGGTTTTAAGTGTGATTTCTCATTATTACAGCACTGGATGAGGAAGGGAGTTACTGCAGGTAACATATACGAATGTTGCTCCCACGATGATCTTCACTGCTCCCACACTCCCCTCCTTTCTTGGCATTGTAATAACAGCGGGATCATATTGAAAATGCTTGTTTTGATCTTTTATGTGGGTGTTTGTTTTTTTCTCCCTCTAAAATGCTGCCTTATTCTTCTTATTATTCAGGCATTATCATGGAGGGGCGTAAATGTCCACGGAGGAGAAGTGCCTCTTTTACCTCCAATTTGATTTTGAAAAGTAGGTTTTCATTGAAAAAAATGATCTCACTCTGATGCATTACGGGAAGTAAAATTCACCAACATAGATAAGAGTGGCTGCATCGGAAACCACCGTTTTACTGTGCATACAGGGTGCAACACCTTATATACAAAAAAGAGCAACGTTTATCAAGTGATCTGTTAACACCTCTGATAACCATTTCAATGACCTACAAATTCCATAAAGAATATCAAAAGCAGTTTAAGAATGACTTCATTTTGTCCTATTTGTCCTATTTCTGCCAGGCAAAAAAATAACCTTTTGGCTTGGGCACCACGGAGTCTATGTTATCTACTGTGCACAGAAAACGCTATTGTATTTCATTGTACTATTACAATCTTTTATGCAATGTCTTATTTATTTTAATGAATCCCTGTAATAAATTGGCAACATCTCTTGTCCTATTCTACTCTGGCAGATTCATATGTTATTATATTAAATTCTATTCTTCTGCACCCATTAGAGCCTATATCAGCATGTTTCTGCAAATACCTGTTATTGCTAATGAAGAGGTTTAACTGCAAGAGAAGAAAAAATACATGGAAAGTTAAAATAGAGCTCATTTGTTAAATGCCTCCGGTAGAAGGAAATTTTACGATGTGTAGATCGAACTGTGTTACGGTGACAAACAGAGTAAATCATGAAAGTGAATGAGGTGCCAATGGAGGTGGGCTTTATCCTGATGTTGGAGTAAAAATTGTACTCTAATAATGGAATAGAACCGAATGAAGAATCCTTCAGGGATGACAAGTCTTAAGAAATATACTGATTTATCCCTATAGGTACAGGTACAACTCAATGACTTAGAATATCATCAAAAAGTTAATTTATTTTAGTAATTTAATACATAAGTGAAACACATATTTCTATTTCAAGTATTTATTTCTGTTAATATTGATGATTATGACTTACAGCCAATGAAGACCCAAAGGTTATTATCTCAAAAAATTAAAGTACGGTAGGTAAGATGAAGGGTCTGAGAGATAAAATATGACCTAAATAGGTATTAGAGGCTCAGCTTGTGTGGTTATCAAAGGATTGGGAAAGCAAGGTGTGTTACAGTCCGCGCTGCCAAGTCCCCACAAATCACCAGGAATCCAATTTGCTATCCAAATTGGATTCCTGGTGATTTGTGGGGACTTGGCAGCGCGGACTGTAACACACCTTGCTTTCCCAATCCTTTGATGGTCGTTCCACGTGTGAGTGGTCGGTGAAGGTCCTGCAGCAGCCAAATAAAATCCTTTGCCTTCAAACCAGTTGTGGGTCTCACAACTGGGCTAGGTGAGTGAACATTGTTTTACCACCCACGTTTTGAGTGTCTTGAGTGATAGGGCACTATTGAGCCTCTTGTTCCCCCACCTCTTGTCTTTTTGAGCTTGTGTGGTTGTCAGAGTCACAACCACTATAAAAGCATATCACGGCTGCTGTAGTCCCCAGAGTGGTGCATATAGAGTATGGAGGAAGAAGGGTTTAAAACCATGCTTCCGTATTCCATGACACATCAAAGGGTGAATACAATATTGATTTATTAGTCAAGTTGTTTTAGGGCTCCCTGGCCCCTTTCTCAGGACAAATCAATATCATATTGCCATGTTTCTGGGAGCCCTAAAATGCGTTGACTAATAAATCAATATTATATTCAAAATACAGTATGGGGTTTAGCGCACTCAGTAATTTACCATAAGGATTGATATAAAAGTATTTTTTATTTATATTCTAAAGATAAAAAATTATAAATACAAGATTGTAAAATATTTCATAAAATGTTTCACATCCAATTGGACCTCTGGATGGCATTTCTTTATTCAGTTCCAGCTTTTGCTCCTCTGGTCTCTATAATGGACTTATTCACTAAAAGTCTTGAAGTGGATATTCTCTTGTTATGGTGGTAGTAGTATTGCCTATAGGTATTAGAAAGAGTAATCAATTTCTGAGATACAGGTGTTGTGCTTCTGAAAACTGAATGTGACCCACCTTATTAATGGAGGATGGGATATGGGTTATAGGTGATTTGTAACTTAGAATCTCATTCACTTCAAGCGTGACTGTGAACCGCTCCAGGAGACTTCCTGGTTGAGGCTCTCCGTGTGGTCACGTGTTAGTTCAGTCACCTGACTAGCGCGTCAGAAAGTTTGCTACGTCAGCGAGGGGCGGTAGTTGTAGTCCGTATTATATTCACCCTTTGATATCTTGTGGAATACAGCAGTGTGCTTTTGTACTCTTCATCTTCCCTACTTTAATTTTCTAAGATAACAATCTTTGGGCTTTCATTGGCTGTAATCCATAATCATCAACATTAACATAAATAAAGACTTAAAATAGATCACTCTGTGTGTAATGACTCTATATAATATATACGTTTCCCTTTATGTACTGAATTACGGAAAAAAATTAACTTTTTGATGATATTCTATTTCATTCAGATGCACCTATATATATATATATATATATATATCTATATATATATAT
>JARQOC010000007.1:192407646-192509342 GCA_033576535.1 Allobates femoralis
AAGTTGAAGCTTAGTAAGGCTAGGGTCACACTTGGGCTGTCACCCACGTTTTATGGACCCGCTAAAAACATAGAAATTGGAGCCGTAGCGCACAGTGTTAACAGCAAGCCCTGCCAGGCAACGCCGCCCCAAAGAAACCCGCTGTTTACCTTAGCAGCGGTTACACAGTATGTGCGCTTTATCACAGCACACAGGAAACGCTGTCTGCGATGTTTTACTGTGCTCTCAGCTAAAGCGCACGTCCTGTGTGGCTGCTGCTAAAGTAAGCAGAGGGTTTCTATGGGGCTACAATCTCCCACAGCGCATAGCGTTAACGCTATGCGCTGCAGTGAAAATGTCTAGTTTTTAGCACTTGCGTCAGCCGCAAGGGCCAACGCAAGTGTGAACCTAGCCTAATAATAGTGTAGGAAGATAAAGTTTGTGCCAAAACAACAGGGTTCCACAAAACTTTGGCAGCTTTTGGGCTCCTTTGAAAGTGTTTTCTAGGCCCTTGATTTTGCCTAATATTGATTAGAATGGGGTTCGGAGATTCGGCAAACTGTTCATGAATCTATTCGACGAACGTATGCCTGTTCGGCAAACTGAATCCGAACTTTAAAAGGTTCACTCATCAGGCTACAGAAGAGCAGCCTGCGCCGCCCCAGAAATTGGCGCATTCATTAAAAGTACTAATTCCCGGAGCTTTAGCAGGCTCTTCCCGATGCCCTGGTGTGTTGGCATCTGGGTGATAGAAGGAGTTAATGACAGATGAGTATTGAAAGCTATTATATACCCCTAGATTAATAATGTTTAGGCTTCTATGATACCTGCACATTATCAATTCAGTAAGTAAATAGTTAAAAAACACACAGAAAAATCATTTTTTTTGGAAAAAAAAACACACACCATGTTTCACCACTTTATTACCCAAAAAACAACCCAGAACTGATGTAGTCCAACATATAGACTCTCGTGACAGTCCTGGTTCTGCTACATCCAGAGACTGTAGCAATGGAATAAGTGTCTGTGGCGCCCCGCAACGAGTGCGTCACAAGAGGGTATTGCAGCCATAAATGCAGCCGCAATATTCTCTGACACAGCAGTGAACTGGTTAACTTTGAGATCCAACCCTGCATGCATCACCTAGAACAGAGGGCCAATCCAGGGTCCTGGTGGGCGGAGTGCTAGGGAAGTGTGTATGGAGAACAGACCCTTAGTCATAGAGAAGGGATCTAGAACTTGACCTGAGCAGTCTAGAACTTGGAGTAGGAGCGGGGGCTCCGCACCCCGTGCAGCCCCCGGGCCGTCACCGGTCGGGTGTCAGCACCTGAGGCCTCAACAACCGGGATCGGGCATCATTAACCACGGGTTCCAAAATACCCCCCGTGCCCACAACTCACAGCCGGTTCACTGGTACCGAAGCTGGCAGCAGTTCACCTCTGCTACGCGAACCAGAAGCGTGGAGGAGCCACTTCACAGGAGCACCCTACCACCAGCCAACTTCCAGTCGTCTAACCAGCGGTGTACCCACCGAGGGATCCAAGGCTCCCCAAAACATCCATAATGTACATCTTGGATAGGGCATTGAAGCAGCCTCCCGTACCCGATCTGATATTCCTGGGCGACAATGGCAAAACACTTAGCTAGAATGGAGGAACACTTGCGGATCTCTGAGGGACACCATCACTGCTGAGTCCACCTGGTCCACTACCCGTAAACTGTATACCATGTACTGCCTGCTGGTTACAGTAAATACCCGTTGCAGAGACTTTCTGTGTCCGTGCTTCCTTATGAACTGTCCGTCCGCACTACAAGGTAACCGCAGCTGCCGCACAACATCTTAAGCAGCTCCAGCCTCCGGGGATCACCGCTCAGCCTGTGGGGAGCATTCCATCTTGCTGTCCATCCCCCGGAGGTTCCGCAGCGTCGGTAACGATTATCGAAACTACTCATAGGTGGCGTCACGAATAAATTAAAACCCCTTTAATCTGTTCCTACAAGACGTCTTCACTTTTGATCTGCACTCAACCGGGCCCCACTACGGGCAGGCGCGGCCCACCCGTGACTAGGAGGAAGGAGCTACAGCCTGTCTAAACCAGAGTCCACGGGCTGACGGTGAGTCATGTCTTCTCGCTGCAGCCTCTGGGATCACAGTGACAGCCTCGGAGAGCGGTGATGTCACTGAGGGCTTCCCTGAGGTCAGTTAACTCAGGTGACCCTACTGCTGGATTGCTGGACAGCTTTTCCACATTTTTCTGCAATCTGGCAGTGGGGTCTTCTGATTTCACTGACCACAGGTAAGCCCGCAGCTGTCAGTGAACTCAGGTGACCCTACTACCAGATTGCAGAACATGGCGGCACAACTGTCCTATAATCTGGCAGCAAGGTCACCTGATTTCAAAGACAGCAGCAGGGAAGTCCTCAGTCCAATTACAATCACACATGCCAGCATAATGGGTGGGGGCGCCCCAGCCAATCACAGATGCTGTCACAGAGAGTGGGTGGTCTATGATTGTTTGTTGGAGGCAAAGTTCAGTGCATATGGAGGAAGTTAATGAGCGTGACCTGAAAGCAGTGTGCCTGCAGCAACGGACATTGGTAAGTATGATGCTGCTGATTAAATCACTATTATTCCCCTGTTTTACAGCTCCCCCTGGCCCTCATTTTATAGCATTAATATCTGGGTTCCGGGTTCTAGCTCAAGTTGAGGGCAAGTCCGTCCTTTGCTCGGACTTTAAAAAAGTCTGGCAGGTTACATCGATCCCTGACTTCTGCAGGTGCTCTGATCTCTAGTGGTTTGATATTATCTGGCATCGTCCCCTGTGACCTTCCACCTTCAGGCTCTGGACCCCTAATGTCTAGTAGAAGATACAACCCTGGGCATGATACCACAATGCGGTAATAGTGAGGTACAGCAATGTGAAGCGTGATCTCTGTTATACATTATTAGAAGATGGCTACAACACAATGAAAATGTTGTTTTGCACACCAGGAATATCTTCTGCACCTGTTTAGAAATAAGACGTGTCTCCTAAGATTGATGCCTATGTTTACTATTAGATATTTTTTACAATTATTACCAGGTACTCCTTAGGTTTATTATTAGATATTGCTTACATTTATTATTAGAAACGTACCGGCTGAATACACACAAATGTTTCATGCTGAATGCCAAAACTAAGCAATCCCCATTGAAAAAGACAACATCCTTTCAGCATTAACCCTTCATACCAATTCTTTTATTTTACGAATAGAAGACACCATTCTATTTATAAATAAAGTACAATGCTATATTTTATATATGGGATCTCCGGAATAGTGTTTGCCACAATAATCCACGTGTCCCTCCTCTCTCCTTCACAGCCCACTTCTCCTGGGCAATGTAACATCTGTTAGCTGGAGCAGGTCTCTGACTGCTGAGTAAAGTGGACAGGAAATCATTACAGTCAAAACATTTCCAGCAAAGGTCAGTCTAATAGAAAATTACATCAATCACCTTGAAGAAAAAGAAAAAAAGCAGCTTTCCAAACGGATGTGTCACTCAGCGCAGCGGAGCAACGTCAGATGCAGTTTGTACTTTACTGGAGAAGTTGGTTGGGTACTCGAAATCTCATGAAAATTTAATTCCTTCTACAAAAAGTGATTGGGAGAATGTTTCAAGGAGATATTAGGGGCGTCCTTTTTGCTTAACTGTCAAGGTCATTGCATTGACCTTGTGGTTTAACACTTTCACAGCCAATATAATACTGTAGCCATGCAAATAGATGGATGATGCATTACAAGTATCCCTTTAGTCTTCACGTTACTTGTTTGTCACAATGTTGCAGTCTCCGCTATAGCTATACTCACCTTCAAGTGACATGGAAACACTATGCAAATAATTGAGTGAAATGCATCCTAAAAAAGGTATGACAAAACACTGACATATATATTGAAGGGATGAATAAATTATGTTTATCCTATGCTATAACATTACATCTTCCCAAAATATGCTGATGGTTTGTCAGGAAAGTAAACTACTTCTTCCCTCAGAGACTCTACAGAGAGTATTATATAATGTGAATGTAATCAAGAAAGACATATTGGTAAATATTTAAACTAAGTCTTCTTATTACACTAAAGGTGATATAGATAAATGTTAAGGACGCAGTATATGAAGAAGTGGGTTAATGTCCTCAAGTACGGTCAACAACTAAAAGAAAAAAGTTAGAATTAAATAACTTAAAGACAAGACATTTTGTATCTTAAAAGGAGTTTGTTCTCTGGTGGGCTGGGTTTATAAATTACACATTTTTGGGGAATTTTGAATGTGAAATCCACTGCAAAGATTGAGCAACAAACAGTGGCGTAACTTGAACTTAGCGGGCCCTGGTGCAGCTTTTAGACCAGGGCCTCGCTTAGTACTAGGTGAGGAGCAGGGGGGTGCTGCCAGGTACAGCTGAGGAGCTGAGAGGTGGGGGTCGCTTTACTGCTGCGCACTCTGCGCTGTTGTTACCTGGAGCCGGGGCAGCAGATAAGAGAGGAGGGGCGGGATCAGCCACAGGAAGCAGGAAGCTTCCCCCATGTCACCTCCTCTCCTCTGACACATGATCGCGGCTGTGGGGGTTGGCTGGAGACCCGGGCCCCCCTACATGTGCGACTGCTGCGACCGTGATCATTATGCCACTGGCAACAAAGTATGGTACAAAGTAGAGTTATTAAACAGATAATACAAAAGTGCACAGACAATGGCACATAAGCTCAGCATTAGTCAAAACACTGAAAATGCCCCAGTGACTACTATGTTAGTACTTTGCTTAAAGGAAACCTGTCACCTAGTTTAGCCCCCCTAACCTATCACTACCTGTCCCTGCAGTGTCCTACTACATTACTAGCCATCCTTCTCTGATCTAAATGTGCATTATAAAAGTGCAAAAAAGTGATTTATAAACTTACATGTTCCTAGCCAGGTGGGCGTTCCTAGATGGTTGGATGTCAGGTGGGCAGTCTCTCCAGGTCCATTCTTCCCCCAACTCACTGCTGCAATAACACCCTGGTGGACATGATCATGCATTCAGGAGTGCGCCATGATTTAAAATTCCCACTTCTTTCTTCCGGCTATGACGCTGTGCCACATCATTTCCCATCCTGTGCAGTGTGGTGGGTCGTTTGGATGTACACGCCAGCTGCAGAATGCACACTGCGCATGCTCCGGAGCCAGTGTGTACACCAATACACCCACCCCCCTGCGTAGGACTGGAAATGATGCTTGGCCTGCCTGTCATACCCGGAAGAAAGAGGTGAGAATTTTAAATCACGGCACGCTCCTGAATGAATGGTGACACCCACTGGGGCATGATTGATGCAGCGAGGCTGGTGGGGAGAGAGGACTCTGAGAGACTACCCACCCGAAGGCCAGCCATCTAGGAACAACCACATGACAGTGGACATTTGAGTTTAAAAATCACTTCTTTGTACTTTTAAAATGCACATTTAGATCAGAGAAGGATGGTTGTTAATGTGATAGGTTAGTGGGGCTAAACTAGGTGACAGCTTAATACAAAAAAGAAAAAATATCAGCTCACCATTGATTACCTTCTCTGAGAATCCCCTTCATAGCACGAGTCGCGGCTTGGCAACCGCCGATTATGGAAACCAGAAAGCAGAGATTGACCCAGTGATGGGGAAAAACGGCAGCACGTAGAAGAAAACTGTATAAAACTTCACTTTATTGCAGATCCATAAAAAATGTATATAAAAATAATTCACAGTGTGCAGCAGTCAGATCAGTCCATAGAACGGTTAATAGTGATGGGCGAATCCTAAATTACTCGGACTCGCTTGACTCTAGCGAGTCCGAGCCCGGGACTCGCTACTCGTTGCGAGTCTAGCGAGTCCAATGTTAATGAATGGGGAAGCGAGTAATAGCGAGTAATGTGTGATTTAAAAATCGCAGATGTGTGTCGGAAAGCGCTCGCATTGCCGTGTCGGAAGCCCCACTCGCAACTGTATTTTGCTGCTGTCTCCGTGGCCAAACTCGCATGTGTTTGAGGCGAGGCAAGCGATTTTATGCAGCAAACCCCATGCTTTGTGCAAACAGGAAATAAGCCGACTCGAGCTTCCTGGCTGGACGCGCAGAAATTCACAGCGAGGAAGCATGGCCCCTGTCGACACCCTGCAATTAATTGCTCTGGTGGAGGCTCGGCCCCTGCTTTGGCTGCCCACTGACCCTGCGTATGGGGATAATGTCCAGCGGACTACGGCCTGGAGGGAGATTGCACAGGGCGTTTTCCCAACGTTTCATCGTTGTGGCCATGATGTGCAGAGCAATATGGGTGAGTTAAATGTGTTCACACGTTATATTGCATTTACCGTATATAGTCGTGTATAAGCCGACCCGTGTATAAGCCGACCCCCCTACTTTAGCCCCAAAAAAGTGGGAAACCATATTGACCGCCATCCTTGTATACAGCGGCTATCACTGTTAGACAGCCCCCCAGCAGAGTATACAGCTCCACCTGCAGAGTATACAGGCCCCCCCAGTGTGTATATATGCCACCGATATTAGGGTATACAGACCCCCCGTGGGTACACAGGCCCCCCAGCACTGGGTATACAGGGCCCCCAGTGGTTATACAGGGCCCTCATAGTAGGGTCTACAGCCCCCCCGTGGGTATACAGGACCCCAGCAGTGGGTATACAGGGCCCCTGTGGGTATACAGGGCCCCCATAGTAGGGTATACGGGGCCCTCAATGTGTTATAATGCGCCGTCGCATGGTTGCCTATATTTGGATGGGGTCACAATAGTACACTTAGTTTAAGGGCTGGTCCTCCTGGCTCTGAAGGCCAGGGGGTTGGGTGTATATAAATACCACTAATGAGCGTAGTCTGGTGCCCGCACTATTACATTCTCTATGCGTTGACATGTGCCCTGCCCCATTTGTGATTGTGGCCACGTGAGCTCAATGTCCGTAATGCTGTTGATGATGTTCCACACTGTCGTGTCCATGTGCCTTGTATACACATTACACACACAACATGAATAAAATGTTATTGTTGATTTGTACACATACTTTTAGTGTTTCAAATGTTACAGAGGTCTAAACCCGGTTTGAAATCATTTCACAGTTGACCACATTATGAAGCGGTGGAGGAGCTGCCGCGACCAATTCAAGCGGCAACACCGGAGGATCATGGAGGGGGCCCGGAAGCTGGTCACGGGATAATATATTGCCACTATGAACGGCTGTCATTTCTGGAACCGGTGGCCCGTATGCCAAGGTATGTGTCTGCCGCACTGTTGTTTACTATTATTGTTATTATTATTTATTTATATAGCGCCATTAGGTTCCATGGCACTTTACATGAGGATAAGGGTTAACGACAAAAAACAGTACATGAAGACAATCAGGTCATACAGGTACAAGAGGAGAGGACACTGTCCACGAGGGCACACAGTGTATGAAGCTCTATAATGAGTGTGCTGGTTTACATACCCACACTGGGGTTTGTTTCTGCCATGGTGCAACACAATTCTATTACCTTTGGTAATGATCCAGGACATACACATTTATAGTCCCATTGTGACGTTGGGACAAAGAAGCAATGTTCTGCAGGGTGGTCAGACACAATGTTCCGTGACCTCACAATTAGCTATTATTGTTGGCATGTTTGTGGAACAAAGCCATGTTCTTCCCTGCAATGGCCTCTAAGGTGTGTGGCCCTGTCTGGTTTGCCTGTCATAAGCCTCATTTGTATCAGTTCCTAATGGCCTCGACTTGCATAAGGGCCACATACATCCCTACACGTTTAGTTGTTGGTGTTTTTTTCGGCTAAATAACGTTGCAAGGATATACCCCTTTTGCACTAAACTGTTTGTACACCATCCCAGATTGTTGACACAGTCACACACATTTCAGAACATACCCTGTATCACTACAAATATGTGTGGTTCAGTTTTCCCATGTGTTTATTTGGGGCTGCAAGGTGATGGTGTAGATATTAGGGCCCACATGTGAATTTTAGTTTTTTTGTCGTAAACTCATGGCCACATTACGAATCCTCCGGAAAACATAGCGTATTAATGCTGTATTAAATCAAACTAAAGAGGGCCATATTTTAAGTGCAACAGGCTTTTATGTCCAAGGTCCTTTAGGAAACCCGAGGTTTGTCCTTGCTGCTCCCGGTTTTTTGTTCGGCCCCGTTGGAATAACTGTAAAACTGTCCATTTGTGCATACCACCTTGTTTGGCACCAACAATGTGTGACCTGCTGCTCAAAGACAACTCCATACTCTATGTCCATTCCAGTCGGTTCAAAAGCCAAGCCATCTGTTTGGTGTTTTTTATTTACCAAGACATTCCTGATTAGCATACATGGCAGCAAAAAGGAGTGTAGGCCACTAACGCCAAATGCTCATGTGTCACCTATGCTGCATGACTCCATTTCCTGTCTTGCTCACCTGCCCTATAGATCTGGGTTATCTGCATTGAGACCAAGGCCGTCCACACTGTGTGTTTTTGTGTCCATCTGATGGCAAACAACCCTGAATAATGTGTTTGCCTCACAGTGTCAGGCTATAGCTTTGTCCACATAAAGTTTCCACAAAAAGTCTAAGCAATAGTTGTGGCCACTAATATGTCTTCAAGTGACTACATAGCTGTCCTGCCTAAGGCAGGGCACAGTGTAATAGTGCGGACAAATTTTTAAATTTGTAATGTAATGGCAAAAAATCGTGGAGCAACACTACCCACACATACAATATAGTTTGAGGCATGAGCCAAAAATGTCATTAATTTATTTGCTGCAATTCCATCTTAAGGGCAACAATAAAAAGACACAGAATACACAGATACACTGAGTCAAAAAAGCGTGCACATGTTATGTTTGGCCTATGGTTTTGTTTCCAAACGCAACCCATTCACCAAATGTTTTTTATATTTACCCACAGAGCTGCTCACTTTCGGAGGCGGCGTCGTCACCCGCCAGCAGAGCTGCCTGAGGAGGGGAGGGAGGCCCCTCAACCCCCACCAGATGAGGAGGAGGGAGTACCACCACCACCTACGCCTCCGCCACCACCACCGCCACCACCACCGCCACCACCACCACCACCACCTTTGGGGCCACAGATAGAAGAAGAGGAGGATGAAGGGCCACACCAGCACCCTCCACTCCCGACTGCCAGCAGTGTGGGGAGTAACTGGAACCCCAGCAGCCCTGCTCTGATCCCGGGGGCACCACAAGACCGCAGAGGACAGTGTAATGCTGACTTTGCCCGCAGTCTCATACCGTTCTTGGATGACATTCCATTCGAGAGACGACTGCGGGCATGGTCAGCAATACATATTGTCATCGATGCATGTCGGCCTCCAAACCACCCTGGCCAGGTATTTTCATATTTGGAGGGGTGGCAGCAATCTGGGGCAAACAGGCTGGACAGGCACACTCCACGGCGGGACAGCTATGTGGCGACCCAGAGGCCGTACCAACCTTTCTGGCCAACCCACATGGACCTCCCAACCCAAGGCCATTTTGAGAGGCCGGCCCAGGTGACCCACCCTACAGGGTTACAAGCAGTGGGGGAGGCTATCCATGGGGACCTGGACCTCCTCCAGGACCAGGGTGATGGTGGCGGGGTAGAGGCTACCCCACACAATGTTCCCACCTACCACCAGCTGTAGGTTCAATTTTTTTTTCTTTCTTGTTAATCTAAATAGTGCATGTTTGCACTTTTGACATGTTTATTTATGTTTTTTTTCTTTGCTTTTCTAAAGCTAAAAAAAAAAAAAAAAAAAAAAAAAAAATCTGACATCTTTGCCATTAAGGCATAGTAATACAGATTTTCAAAAATGCTTTGTGTCTGTCTTTTTTCAGGTAATGGATGTGTAGGTTGTTTTGTGGGTGGCCTTAAAGTCATCATCATTAGCAAGTACTTTACGGCCTGCATGGCGCATGAGGGCACCTTGGTTACTACGTGTAAAAACATTACTGCACATACCAATGTTGCTAACAAAGAAATAGTGCCTGTGTTTGGGGGGGGGGTTACTTAATGACTCGGTATGTCAACAACACTAGGAACACAGATGCGAGAGGCTGGGACGTCTACTTGCAACACAGAACGTCTATGCGTTATCTCCGTAGCGTACAGTGGGACCCTTCGCCCGGCTCCAGCAGGATCATAGTACAAGCAACGTCTTCGATGCAGGCATAGGCTTGTTGCCTCAAAAAATTAGCCCAAGGGGCTTGATGAACTCTTTTTAGATATAGAGGAGGGAGCGTGGCCCATAGTATGGTCTTGCTTGTCCTGAGAGCATAGGAGATGCAACGTATTCGATGCAGGTATAGGCTTGTTGCCTCAAAAAATTAGCCCAAGGGGCGGAATCAACTCTATTTAGAAGTAGAGGAGGGTGCGTGGCCCAAACTATATTCTTGCTTGTCCTGAGAGCATAGGAGAAGCAACGTCTTCGATGCAGGTATAGGCATGTTGCCTCAAAAAATTAGCCCAAGGGGCTTGATGAACTCTTTTTAGATATAGAGGAGAGAGCGTGGCCCATACTATAGTCTTGCTTGTCCTGAGAGCATAGGAGAAGCAACGTATTCGATGCAGGCATAGGCTTGTTGCCTCAAAAAATTAGCCCAAGGGGCTTGATGAACTCTTTTTAGATATAGAGGAGGGAGCGTGGCCCATACTATAGTCTTGCTTGTCCTGAGAGCATAGGAGAAGCAACGTATTCGATGCAGGCATAGGCTTGTTGCCTCAAAAAATTAGCCCAAGGGGCTTGATGAACTCTTTTTAGATATAGAGGAGGGAGCGTGGCCCATACTATAGTCTTGTTTGTCCTGAGAGCATAGGAGAAGCAACGTATTCGATGCAGGCATAGGCTTGTTGCCTCAAAAAATTAGTCCAAGGAGCGGGATCAACTCTATTTAGAAGTAGAGGAGGGTGCGTGGCCCAAACTATATTCTTGCTTGTCCTGAGAGCATAGGAGAAGCAACGTATTCGATGCAGGCATAGGCTTGTTGCCTCAAAAAATTAGCCCAAGGGGCTTGATGAACTCTTTTTAGATATAGAGGAGGGAGCGTGGCCCATACTATAGTCTTGCTTGTCCTGAGAGCATAGGAGAAGCAACGTAATCGATGCAGGCATAGGCTTGTTGCCTCAAAAAATTAGCCCAAGGGGCGGGATCAACTCTATTTAGAAGTAGAGGAGGGTGCGTGGCCCAAACTATATTCTTGCTTGTCCTGAGAGCATAGGAGAAGCAACGTCTTCGATGCAGGTATAGGCATGTTGCCTCAAAAAATTAGCCCAAGGGGCTTGATGAACTCTTTTTAGATATAGAGGAGGGAGCGTGGCCCATACTATAGTCTTGCTTGTCCTGAGAGCATAGGAGAAGCAACGTATTCGATGCAGGCATAGGCTTGTTGCCTCAAAAAATTAGCCCAAGGGGCTTGATGAACTCTTTTTAGATATAGAGGAGGGAGCCTGGCCCATACTATAGTCTTGCTTGTCTTGAGAGCATAGTACAAGCAACGTATTCGATGCAGGTATAGGCTTGTTGCCTCCAAAAATTAGCCCAAGGGGCGGGATCAACATTTTTAAAATTTATGCAAGGCACTTGAGCCAAACTACCGTATATACTTGTGTATAAGCCGAGTTTTTCAGCCCAAAATTTGGGCTGAAAAGTCTCCCCCTCGGCTTATACACGAGTCAATACGGGGGGGGGCTGTGTCCGGGGCTGTGGAGGCTGGAGGAGGCGGGGGGAGGCTGCTGTATGAGCGGCCCCGTCACGTGGGGCCGCTCATTAAATATGCACTGCTTCCCCCTGTCAATCAGCGGCAGGGGGAACCAGTGCATATAGCCCCCAAACGCTGGCACTCGCCCCCCCTTGTAAGGGCCCCCCCCCCGATGGTTATATTACCATTCCAGACTTCTGATCCGCGCCGCTCCTCGGTGCTTCATCCTCGCTGCTTCATCCTCGCTGCTCCGTCCGTCTTCTACATCCGGATCTCCGGCCGTCGCAGGCATATGACGTCATCGCGCGGCCGGGGATCCCGGATGTAGAAGACGGACGGAGCAGCGAGGATGAAGCAGCGAGGATGAAGCACCGAGGAGCGGCGCGGATCAGAAGTCCGGAATGGTAAGAGAAGCGGGGGGGCCCTTGCAAGGGGGGGGCGAGTGCCAGCATTTGGGGGCTGCTGGGGACCCCCAGGGGGCTGCTGGGGACCCCCTGGGGGCCGCTGTGTACTCCCAGGGGGCCGCTGGGGACCCCCAGGGGGCTGCTGTGTACCCCCTGGGGGCTGCTGTGTACCCCCTGGGGGCTGCTGGGGACCCCCTGGGGGCTGCTGGGGACCCCCAGGGGGCTGCTGTGTACCCCCTGGGGGCTGCTGGGTACCCCCAGGGGGCTGCTGTGTACCCCCTGGGGGCTGCTGGGAACCCCCAGGGGGCTGCTGTGTACCCCTTGGGGGCTGCTGTGTACCCCCTGGGGGCTGCTGGGGACCCCCAGGGGGCTGCTGTGTACCCCCTGGGGGCTGCTGTGTACCCCCAGGGGGCTGCTGTGTACCTCCTGGGGGCTGCTATATGTACCCCTGGGGGCCTGCTGTATACCACTGGGGCTGCTGTATACTACCACTGGGGCTGCTGTGTACTACCACTGGGGCTGCTGTATACTACCACTGGGGCTGCTGTATACTACCACTGGGGCTGCTGTATACTACCACTGGGGCTGCTGTTTACTACCACTGGGGCTGCTATATACTACCACTGGGGCTGCTGTATACTACCACTGGGGCTGCTGTATACTACCACTGGGGCTGCTGTATACTACCACTGGGGCTGCTGTTTACTACCACTGGGGCTGCTGTATACTACCACTGGGGCTGCTGTATACTACCACTGGGGCTGCTGTATACTACCACTGGGGCTGCTGTATACTACCACTGGGGCTGCTGTATACTACCACTGGGGCTGCTGTTTACTACCACTGGGGCTGCTGTATACTACCACTGGGGCTGCTGTATACTACCACTGGGGCTGCTGTATACTACCACTGGGGCTGCTGTTTACTACCACTGGGGCTGCTGTATACTACCACTGGGGCTGCTGTATACTACCACTGGGGCTGCTATATACTACCACTGGGGCTGCTGTATACTACCACTGGGGCTGCTGTATACTACCACTGGGGCTGCTGTATACTACCACTGGGGCTGCTATATACTACCACTGGGGAGGCCTGTATACCACTGGGGGGGGCCTGTATACCACACTGCTGGGGGCTGTGTACCTGTGCTGGGGTCCACCCTCGGCTTATACACGAGTCAATAGGTTTTTCCAGATTTTTGGGGCAAAAGTAGGGGGGTCGGCTTATACACGGGTCGGCTTATACACGAGTATATACGGTATATGTTTTATTGCAGTTTGAGAAATGCCAACAATGCAGGCATAGGCTTGTTGCCTTAAAAAATTCAGCCAAGAGACTGTATTGGATTGTCTGACATAAATCAACGGTCAAAAATCATCACAAGAGCATGCATTATTAAAGTAACATTACTGACACTGATTGTGTAGTTTTGTTGTCATGCAGCAAGTGTAGCAGGAACATTATTTATCCAATCTTCTTAGCAGAGGCACATTGTTTATCCTTTGTGTCAGAAGAGGACATAATGTTGAAACCGCACTCAGCCAAACGTAACAAATTTGAAAATGTCCCTCTAGGTTTGGGTAGTGTCGTCTGAAGGGGTTAAGAACTTTGATGATATCCAGTCCTTGTTAAACTTAATGAGAGTGAGTCTGTCGGCATTTTCTGTAGTCAGCCGTGACCTTCTATCAGTGACAATTCCCCCAGCGGCACTAAAAACACGCTCTGATGTCACACTAGCAGCTGGGCAGGCCAGCAACTCCAAGGTATACAAAGACAGCTCAGTCCAAGCATGAAGCTTGGAAACCCAGTAATTAAAGGGTACAGAGGGGTCGGTTAAGAAGCTGGTAGTGTCACACACATACTCGTTCAACATGTTTGACAATGTTTGTCTCCTAGACAAGGGGACCGTAGGCACAATCCGTTGCAGATTGGAAGGTCTGTTGAACATCGCCCAGTTGGTGGACATCTTACCACCACCTCTTCTTGACAATGTGGCCGTTTGTGTTCGAACCAAAGGCTGCTGTGGCAAAGAGCTGCTTGTTCGTGGTATAGCGGAGTCAGATGGTGAAATTGACATTAAATTGTCAACAACCACACTTTTGGAATGATCCATCGTTAAGCCCCTTGGTGACTGCAACAGCAGCGATGGAAACTTGTCTTTGTAGCGTGGGTCAAGGAATGTTGACAACCAGTAGAGGTCGCTGTCATAGATGTTAATGACGCGTGGATCTTGGGACAGACATTGAGACATGAAGTCAGACATGTGTGCTAGGCTACAAAGACTCATGTCTTCTGTGTCACCTGACTGATGAACAATAGGCATCATGGTCTCAAAATCGGTCTCCGCCTCCTGCTCTTCAGCCCACCCATGCTGTACCGACATAAACCTGGGGTTGGGAGTTCCATCAGGGTGCACCTCAGTACCATGGATAAATAAATCGTCTTCATCTTCCTCATCACTGTTTTGTTCTGCAGCCAATGTTGCCGGCTGAAATTGGCTTTGCTGGCTCTGATCCTGGATGTTAAAATGTGGATCCATAGCCCTCTGCTGTGCCCTCAATGATTCTGTTTTAAGATTCAGGAGAGAATCTTTAAGCAAACAGAGCATGGGGATGGTGAGACTAATAATGGACTCATCACCGCTGACCAGTTTTGTGCAGTAATCGAAGTTCTCTAGAACCTCGCAAAGGTCAGCGATCCAGACCCACTCCATCGTACCAATGTGTCTTGTATTACTTCCTGGGTGACGGGCATGTTGCAGCTGATATTCCGCTATAGCCCTCTGCTGCTCATTGAACCTAGCCAACATATGGAATGTAGAATTCCATCGTGTGGGCATGTCGCAAATTAATCTGTGTTTGGGCAAATAGACTTGCAAGTGCCGTTGATGAATGTCGGAAATGTCCGCAATTTCTACGCACCTTCTCTAGTAGATCAGATAACTCTGGGTAAGTTTTCAAGAATTTCTGAACTACAAGATTCAGTACGTGAGCCATGCAAGGCACGTGTTGAAGGTTACCGAGCTTTATTGCTGCAACAAGGTTTCGTCCGTTATCACTGACCACAAGACCTGTTTGTAGTTGCAGTGGGGCCAGCCACTCATCTGTCTGTTGCTTAACACCTTTCCACAGCTCGTTTGCAGTGTGAGGTGTGTCACCTAGACAGATGAGCTTAAGAAGAGCCTGTTGTCGACTGGCTGATGCAGTACTGCAAAGCTCCCAACTTTGACGTGATGTTGCGGACAAATCAGCAGTGGTCAAGGAAGTAGAAGACGCACATTGTGTTGTAGAAGTATATGAGGACGCGGACACCCGGAATGATGCTGTGCCCGCTATTCGTGGAGTTGGTAGGATCGCAGATATTCCACTATTAGACTTTGGGACACTCTCGACAAGGTTGATCCAGTGAGCCGTTAGGGATATGTATCTGCCCTGTCCACAACTACTTGTCCTGGTGTCAGTTGTCAGGTGAACTTTTCCGCTCACAGCATTTGTCAGTGCACGCTTCAAGTTGTTAACCACGTGCTGATGTAACGCGGGTATGGCAGTACGTGAAAACAAATTGCGACTGGGGACAGTGTATCGTGGTGCTGCCACAGCCAACAACTCCCGAAAAGCCTCAGTATCCACAAGCCTAAATGGCAGCATTTCTACAGCTAACAGCTTAGAAATTTGCGCTGTCATTTGTCGAGAAAAAGGGTGTGTGGATGGGTGCTTCCGCTGCCTCTCATACAGCTGTGGAACAGACAACTGGACATTTGGCGCAGACTCACAAGTCACTTGACTACTGTCATATCTCTGGTCTAACGCAGCTTGTGAGGAGATCGTATGAGTAGGAGCTGCTGCATGAACAGTAGATGGTGAAGGACGATTCGGAGGTGGCCTAACGGTGTTGAGGTCAGAAGGCCCTGATGTCGAACCCTGATGGGCCAACCACTGACTTGGGTGCTTAAGAGTCATGTGCTTTCGCATACTGCTGGTGCTCAAGTTTGATTTGCCCTGGCCTCTGCTCAGCCTGGCATAGCAGATGTTACATATAACCACATTTGCTACTGATGGGCTATCTTTAAAAAATTTCCAGACAATGGATGTTCGTCCTTTAGGTTGTGGTGTAGGAACTGGAGGATGAGTCTGGCCAACACAAACTGTAGACACATTTTGGCCAACTTTTTAATTAAGTGGTAACCACTCTGGAGTTTTTGTTAATAAAATATAACTTTTATTGATTATATAAAAGCAGACATGTGAACGTTAAATACGAAGTATATGGGAAACCCACAGATGGCTGCAGCCAGGTAGTCACTCAATGAGCAGCATGCATATATAGGTACAAATTCACATCATAACAGAATGCACAATGTATAAGGGCACATAAATGAACATGAAGGAAAATACCAGTCACTCACCCATAGTGCACACTCGTGATGAAGACCTAAGCAGCTACACAAGGAGCCCTGACCTGCAGCGCGCCCCTAACAGCTGTTTCGCCACTGCTTGGTCGCAGGGGCTAGTTCTCATTGTGATTGTCGGCTGTTAAATACACTGCCTGAACGGTCCCGCCCGCTTTTGTGTCATTTCCGCCTGTCAAAAACGCGAACTTGTGATTGGGCAGGCGCCGGACGTCTATGACGTCACAGGCGCACATGCGCAATGCACCCGTCGGTGCCTTTAACACAAGAGCGATGTGCACATCATGAAAAAATCCCCGCGGCGGCCATTTTGTTGAAGACCACTCAGTTACTATAGGCTTTTCAGGACTAAGGGACAAATATCAACATATCTACAGACATGGCAAAAGAACCAGTATGTATAAAGAGGCCAGTCACAGTGAATAGGGAAGTGACATTCATTCAACACAATCATACACACCTACATACTTATAAATAAGTGTTAAAAATGTATGTATATATATAAATATACAACAGTATCACCGAGTAAGATATCACCAAGAAAAATTGAGTGAATAATGTGAAATAATAAATACGACACAGTACCAGCTGTGATTAAGTGTCAGACATAAAAAAACTCAAATTTCCTCACACATTGATTTTACAGTACATGAATATACAACAACCTATTCGTGATTAATTGTTCCATATAATATTCACGACCCCTCTTCACTGATCATGATTATAGCCACCACTCTTGATTCTTCCCATGTCAGATTGAAAAATCTTTCAAGACGTTGCATCCTGTCAACCAGATGTCCTTTCAATATAACCATCAGATATGGTCTTAGGGCTGTGTTTTGACACTGCTCCATAATATCTCCGTTACCAGTTTTTGGAAAAACTAAAATATACAAAACATAAATTAAAATCACAGAAGGCTCCAGGACACACACAGTTACACCTGCCTAGTTGTCACAGCACAATTTACGATGCACAGGAGGTCAGCTCTCTATAAAAAAGGGGCATAACTTATAGCTTCGTTAAGTCCCTTTGGGGCGAGTGTTTCTAACTTGACTATCCACCTGCATTCTTCTTGTGCCAGTGTTTTAGCAAGATCTCCTCCTCTGATGCCCCCCTGAATTCGGTCAATTCCTTTTATAACCAGTCCCTTAGGATTACAGTCGTGAAAAAACCTAAAATGCCTCGGCAGGGTTTTTAACATGTTAATATCTATGATTTTGGCGGCTCCCTCTATATCTCTGACATGCTCACGTACTCTGATACGCAATTGTCTCGTGGTAAGACCGATGTAAATCTTACCACAAGGACAAGTTGCGTGGTAGACCACGTGAGTAGTGCTACAATTAATATATTTGTTGATCTTATGTATTTGATTATTGGAGGAGTGAAATTCTTTTGCTCGTTTAATGTTACCCTGAGAACAAGCCAAACAATCGCCACATGGATAACATCCAATAAGTGGTCCTACCGTTCTTTCTCCAAAGAAATTGTTCTTTTTGGGAACATAATGGCTTGCACTCAGGATATCACGTAGATTTCTACCCCTCCGTGATGTTAACAAAGGTCGTGTTGATAATTGTCTGGCTAAAACTGCATCAGTGAATAACACCGACCAATGCTTACTTAAGATGCATTTTGGCCAACTGTTGTTAAAGTTGGGGCAACAGTTGGTACAGTTTGTGCAACAGTTGACACAATTTGGGCTACTGTTGTCACAGCTTGGATTCTGGATAAAGGAGTAAGCCTGGGTGCTTTAGGCGGTGGTACATAACCACTTTCCTCCTCCTGGCTGCTCTGTTGGCTCTGCATGTCAAGTGTCCAGGTTGGATCAGTGGTCTCATCATCCACCCCCTCCTCCTCAAAGTCATCTGGATAACGTGACTGGTCAGGCTGGCCAGATGAGATGTGTGTCTCATCATCATCATCATCCTCCACCTCCTGAGACGGTCTATGCCTTTGTTGAAAGGGACGTTCTTCAGGACGAGGTGAATCCAAACTATTTTCATAGATGGAATATACATCTGGTTCAAGTATCTGTTCGGGCAGTGACAAAGAAAGGTCAGGTTGTATGAATGGCTGATAAGAACCAAATAAATCTTCCGAATGTCCAAGTTCGCGGTCTAAATTTTCCTCCGTCTGGCGATGGCTTGAGGAAATAGGAAGATTTTGCGGATTAGATGACCCCGCGTTGTCAGTAGCGGCACTTGAATATGGTGTCAAGGATGATTGTGTGCTGCCAGAACCAGTGGTTGAGGTCTTGTCAGCCATCCAAGATGTTATTTGGTCTTGCTCTTCCGGCCTCAAGACACGTTTAGGTTGAGTACTGGGAAATTAAGACAGCAGAAAGGTGGATCGATCAATCCTCGTCTGTCTACTTCTACCAGTGCCTTGTTGTTCACGACTGCTAGGGCCCCGACCTCGTCCCTTTGCAGACTGGTTTTTGGGAATTTGGTGTTTTTGGGACATTGTTGACAAATGCACAGCCACCGAGATGGAGTTAGGTGTTGCTGCAGGCGTCCCTTACTGGCGGGTTAAGTGTGTGCTAACACTTGACAGTGAAGCAGCACACTAGTCCCTGAAAAAATTAGAAAGTGCGCACAGCCACCGAGATGTAGTTTGGTGTTGCTGCAGGCGTCACTTACTGGCGGGTTAAGTGTGTGCTAACACTTGACAGTGAAGCAGCACACTAGTCCCTGAAAAAATTAGAAAGTGCGCACAGCCACCGAGATGGAGTTTGGTGTTGCTGCAGGCGTCACTTACTGGCGGGTTAAGTGTGTGCTAACACTTAACAGTGAAGCAGCACACTAGTCCCTGAAAAAATTTGAAAGTGCGCACAGCCACCGAGATGGAGTTTGGTGTTGCTGCAGGCGTCACTTACTGGCGGGTTAAGTGTGTGCTAACACTTGACAGTGAAGCAGCACACTAGTCCCTGAAAAAATTAGAAAGTGCGCACAGCCACCGAGATGGAGTTTGGTGTTGCTGTAGGCGTCACTTACTGGCGGGTTAAGTGTGTGCTAACACTTGACAGTGAAGCAGCACACTAGTCCCTGAAAAAATTTGAAAGTGCGCACAGCCACCGAGATGTAGTTTGGTGTTGCTGCAGGCGTCACTTACTGGCGGGTTAAGTGTGTGCTAACACTTGACAGTGAAGCAGCACACTAGTCCCTGAAAAAATTAGAAAGTGCGCACAGCCACCGAGATGGAGTTTGGTGTTGCTGCAGGCGTCACTTACTGGCGGTTAAGTGTGTGCTAACACTGGACAGTGAAGCAGCACACTAGACCCTGAAAAAATTAGAAAGTGCGCACAGCCACCGAGATGGAGTTTGGTGTTGCTTTAGGCGTCACTTACTGGCGGGTTAAGTGTGTGCTAACACTTGACAGTGAAGCAGCACACTAGTCCCTGAAAAAATTAGAAAGTGCGCACAGCCACCGAGATGGAGTTTGGTTTTGCTGCAGGCGTCACTTACTGGCGGGTTAAGTGTGTGCTAACACTTGACAGTGAAGCAGCACACTAGTCCCTGAAAAAATTAGAAAGTGCGCACAGCCACCGAGATGTAGTTTGGTGTTGCTGCAGGTGTCACTTACTGGCGGGTTAAGTGTGTGCTAACACTTGACAGTGAAGCAGCACACTAGTCCCTGAAAAAATTTGAAAGTGCGCACAGCCACCGAGATGTAGTTTGGTGTTGCTGCAGGCGTCACTTACTGGCGGGTTAAGTGTGTGCTAACACTTGACAGTGAAGCAGCACACTAGTCCCTGAAAAAATTAGAAAGTGCGCACAGCCACCGAGATGGAGTTTGGTGTTGCTGCAGGCGTCACTTACTGGCGGTTAAGTGTGTGCTAACACTGGACAGTGAAGCAGCACACTAGACCCTGAAAAAATTAGAAAGTGCGCACAGCCACCGAGATGGAGTTTGGTGTTGCTTTAGGCGTCACTTACTGGCGGGTTAAGTGTGTGCTAACACTTGACAGTGAAGCAGCACACTAGTCCCTGAAAAAATTAGAAAGTGCGCACAGCCACCGAGATGGAGTTTGGTTTTGCTGCAGGCGTCACTTACTGGCGGGTTAAGTGTGTGCTAACACTTGACAGTGAAGCAGCACACTAGTCCCTGAAAAAATTAGAAAGTGCGCACAGCCACCGAGATGTAGTTTGGTGTTGCTGCAGGTGTCACTTACTGGCGGGTTAAGTGTGTGCTAACACTTGACAGTGAAGCAGCACACTAGTCCCTGAAAAAATTAGAAAGTGCGCACAGCCACCGAGATGGAGTTTGGTGTTGCTGCAGGCGTCACTTACTGGCGGGTTAAGTGTGTGCTAACACTTGACAGTGAAGCAGCACACTAGTCCCTGAAAAAATTAGAAAGTGCGCACAGCCACCGAGATGGAGTTTGGTGTTGCTGCAGGCGTCACTTACTGGCGGGTTAAGTGTGTGCTAACACTTGACAGTGAAGCAGCACACTAGTCCCTGAAAAAATTAGAAAGTGCGCACAGCCACCGAGATGGAGTTTGGTGTTGCTGTAGGCGTCACTTACTGGCGGGTTAAGTGTGTGCTAACACTTGACAGTGAAGCAGCACACTGGTCCCTGAAAAAATTATTAAGTGCGCACAAGTAGTCGCACAAGTAGGTGGCGTACGTGCTATTTGCAGCTAGGAGAGCAGCAACGCACTGTTCTGCCACAGACAAAATAACGCTGAAGGGGTTTTTAGGACCGAAAATATATCAGCTGCCAAAAAATTGTTAATACTACCTCAGCTAAGCCTCTGACTTCAGCTATTAGAACAGCTGAGTGAGTAAGCGAAGCTATGAGGTCGCTCCTGTGAAGACACTGTAGGACTGCAGCTCCCTGCTTCCCTGCCTGCCTACAGTCTTACAGTACACTGTACTCCTCTGTCCTCCTGCTAGCTCTCACAAGAGCTGTTTGGGGTTAATATAAGGAATCTTGAAGTTCCCTACACTCACTGACAATCCCTATGATCTGCTCCAGAATCTACCTCACCCTGCTCTAGCTCAGATCTTCAGAGAAATGTGCTCAAAATGGCGGTGGCAAGGCTTATATACAGCCTTGCCTGTCATCCATGACATAGCCATCACGATGTACAGCAGCCAATCATAGTAATGCCACAACCAATATGGCTGTGGCATTACTGAATATGATTGGCTAACATGCTTGTCCATCTTCACAAGTTTGTCTGACCTAACACGCTAGGCTGTCTCGGAAGCTTTGTCGGAACATAACAGATTCTGTATTCGCGAGTCCCGAATACAGAATACAGGACTCGGATTCGTAGACTCGCTAGGAATCGCTAAGACTCGCTCAGACTCGCTCGGAATCGCTGCTTACAGCGGGTATCTGTGAAGCGGTGCGATTCTGTAAACGATTTTGGGGACATAGCGATGTGATATAGCGAGTCTCGCTAGTAAAACTAGGATTGCCATTTACTTGCATTGGACTCGCTACTTTGCGAGTCCTCGCTGGAAAACTCGCCGAGTAGCGAGTCCTGCGAGTCCCTTACTACTCGCCGAGTAACGAATCCTAGTGAGTAGATTCGCCCATCACTAACGGTTAAGAGCGATGCGTTGCGGCTAAAACGGAAGTCTTAATCATGATCTGAATGCCCATTTAGATCAGAGAAGGATGGTTGTTAATGTGATCGATTAGTGGGGCTAAACTAGGTGACAGGATACTTTTAATAAGAAATCAGTAATGGCCATTTTACATGTCCCAACATCGTTTCGATATTGTATACAACGGCACGGGAGCACGCACTTTTTTGGCAGTAATTCAAGATCGCATAGGAGCTGTCACACAGGGAGATATTGGCAGGCAACACAACTGCGATGTATACGCCCCCTCGTACGAGCGACCCAGGGAACGACCATTTAACATGGGAGTGAATAGGAGAAGTTGTGCTCCAAATCGTTGTTGGGCTGTCACACAGAACGATCCTGCCAGATCGTCCATCCAATATCGGGCAGTTGGAGAGCCTGCACAATTCTTCCTCGATGTCGTTTTGACATCGTTCTTGCATCGAATTGCACATTCACACCACACAACGCACGACCGATATCGGCGCCAACGCACGAACCACGTGACTATTTATCGAAGTTGGACGACGATATTGGGACGTGTAAAGTGACCATAAGAATTGCAATGTAATGTACAATTAAATGACTACAGGTTCAGTGGAGGTGAAGGGGGGTGCTAAAAAGTCTGTAATATATTTTTATGTTTCAGAAATATTAAGCAAATTAAAAAACACTAAATTTCAGATAAAATATTGTTTTCACATTTTTTAATTAAAAACAAAAAACAGAATTAATTAATGAGCCTATTTGATATTGCCACATATTTAATAGTTAGATCTTTTCATAGTGACCTGCCCCAAAAATGGGATATAAAGTGATCAAAATGTTGTGGATATCCCAAAAATATACCAATAAATACTTTTGAATTAAGCTACAGGGTACGGTAATTTTTCTGGCTTGAAAAACAAACTACCACTTAACTATGATAAGGTGACTTGAATTTGGAATGTGCTTAAAGGGGCTGTCCACTACAAGGGCAACCCCTTCTGATTCCACTTGTTTCCCCCAATAAAAGAGCCTGTACTCACTTCCTGTGCATCACACAAATGGAATCCCAGTCAAGTCAATAGGCTTTGTTGTTTAATCTGCACTTTCATGACTTGGTGCGTTTTTTCCCTAGAAAGGTGATCCTCAAAAAGAATGAGCATGTCAATAATGGCTGCGCTTTTACTGATCCTATTTTCCCATTGAAGCCATAAAATCGGGCTAAGAAAAAGCAACAGAAAAAAACACAGCAAAAACAGATCAAAAACGGATCAGAAATGGATGATCCGTTTCTGATGCTTTTTTTTTTTTTTTTGAAAAGCTGATCCAGATTTCCAGCTGAAACAGAGAGAAAAACGCAAAAGACAAAGCGGATCAAAGACACAGTGTGAACATAGCCGAAAGATAAATGAATCTTTTGAAATTCAAATTCACAAACTTTGTCAAATATTTTCCAAAAATTGAATTGAATTTGCGTCTGAACTGAAGAGGCTTGTGTGACACTATCAGATTTTCTAGGATTGTGTCAAAAACTCTTTCAATCTTTGAAATAATATCATCAACTATCATTAAGTTGGCAACCATTCTTCACTGCTGTTTTGTAACTTTTACAATCTGTAGTTTATTGGGGAGTTTTGGGGCTTTTTCTCCCTATTTCTATTGCTAAACTGTGAGCTTTGGCAGGAGCCTTCAAAACAGATTAATCCAAAATATTTGCTGCCCTGCATTCCCTACCTCAGCTTTTATATAAGCTTTGATATGCTCTACAATTACTACTAAAAGAAGGGGATCAGGATGGGGACATTAGTACAAGATAGAGATCAAGATGGGACATTAATACAAGAAGGGGAAAAGGATGGGGACAGTACTACAAGATGAGGACCAGGGTGAGGACATTATTATAAGAACGGGGCCAGGATGGGGACATTGTTACAGAAGAGAATCATGATGGGGACATTAATGCAAGAAAGGATCCAGGATTGGACACATTACTACAAGATGAGGACAAGAATGGGGACATTACTACAAGATGAGGACCAGGGTGTGGCCAGTACTACAAGAACGGGGCCAGGATGAGGACATTAGTACAAGAAGAGAATCAGGATGGGGACATTAATACAAAAAAGGATCCAAGATGGGACACATTACTACAAGATGAGGACCAGGGTGCGGACATTACTACAAGATGAGGACCAGAATGGGGACATTACTATAAAACAGAATCATGATGGGGACATTAAAACAAGAAAGGATACAGGATGGGACACATTACTACAAGATGAGGACCAGGGTGGGAACATTACTACAAGAACAGGGCCAGGATGGGGACATTAATGCAAGAAAGGATCCAGGATGGGGCACATTACTACAAGATGAGGACAAGGGTGAACCATTACTACAAGATGAGGACCAAGATGGGGACATTACTACAGAAGAGAATCTGGATGGAGACATTAATACAAGAAAGGATACAGGATAGGGACATTACTACAAGATGAGGACCAGGGTGGGGACATTACTACAAGAGCAGGGCCAGGATGAGGACATTAGTACAAGAAGAGAATCAGGATAGGGACATTAATGCAAGAAAGCATCCAGGATGGGGCATATTACTACAAGATGAGGACAAGGGTGGGGATATTACTACAAAATGAGGACCAAGATGGGGACATTACTACAGAAGAGAATCAGGATGGAGACATTAATACAAGAAAGGATACAGGGTAGGGACATTACTACAAGATGAGGACCAGGGTGGGGACATTACTACACGAACGGGGCCAGGATGAGGACATTGGTGCAAGAAGAGAATCAGGATGGGGACATTATTGCAAGAAAGGATCCAGGATGGGGACATTACTACAAGATGAGGACCAGGGTGGGGACATTACTACAAGATGAGGACCAGGGTGGGGACATTACTACAAGATGAGGACCAGGGTGGGAACATTATTACAAGAATGGGGCCAGGATGGGGACATTACTACAAGAAGGGAAACAGGATGGGGACATTAATACAATCAATGATCCAGGATGGGGCACATTATTATAATATGAGGACAAGGGTAGGGACATTACTACAAGAACAGGGCCAGGATGGGGACATTATTAAAAGATGAGGACCAAGGTGGGGACATTACTACAAGAAAGGGAGCAGCATGGGGACATTAGTACAAGAAAGAGACATTACTACAAGTAGAGGACCAGGATGGGACATTTCTACAAGATTAGGACCGGGATGGGACATTACTACAAGATGAAGATCAGGATTAGACATTACTACAAGATGGGGACCAGGATAGGGCACATTACTACAAGAAGGGGGCCAGTATGGGGAGATTAGTACAAGCTGAGGACCAGGATGGATACATTATTACAAGACGGAGATCAGAATGGGGACATCATTAAAGAGGACCTGTCACCCCCCTGGTGGATGGCTAACTAAATGCACCACTGAATGCAGCATGTGTGCTGCATTATGAGAAGTGGTCCCCCAGGTCTCTAGTCACCCTGTACTCTGAGAAATACACTTTAGAAAGCTTACATATAGTGAGTCCGGAGGGCATTCCTGGTTATAGAGTCATCGGTGCCACGGGGCTTCTCCCCACCTCCAGCCACTCTGTGCCACCTCCAGCTGCTCTGTTCCTTCTCCTGTCTGTGTGCAGTCCCCTCCTCTCCTGCGTCGGCATGTAAGTGTCTGATCTTACGCAGGCACACAACGATGCCGTGATGTCAGCCGCTGGCTCCCGCTCCTGACAAGCCTCGCTGTGAGCCTGCGTGAGATCAGACACTTACATGCCGACGCAGGAGAGGAGGGGGCTGCACACAGACAGGAGAAGGAACAAAGCAGCAGGAAGCAGCACAGAGCGGCCGGAGGCGGGGATAAGCCCCATGGCAGCAATGGCTCTATAACCAGGAATGCCCTCCGGACTCACTATATGTAAGCTTTCTAAAGTGTATTTCTCAGAGTACAGGGGGGCTAGAGACATGGGTGGACCCCTTCCCTGAATGCAGCAAACACACTGCATTCAGTGGTGCATTTAGTTAACCATGCACCAGGAGGGTGACAGGTCCTTTTTAAAAGAAGGGGACCAGGATGGGGGAAATTTCATATGGTATTATATATGGTACTACTAAAAATGTCACTTATTCCTACAAAGAATGTGTCCCCCCAAATTCAAAATGTGTCTATGTGCGGCCCACATAGCCAGCCGGGTTTGATACCCCTGGTCTAAAAGAAGCACAATGGCCAGGGAATTTCTATAAATCCATCCACTATGCTTGTACTTTACTATGCAGCATTTTGTGACACAAGCGAAAACATGCTGCATCCAAAACACTGCTGATCGTGGGCACTGACCCTTATGATTGTTTGTGTGCCCATGCGTCTATAGATATTCTTGCTGTTCCTCACGGCTGTTGTTCATGTACTTGGCATATATTGAATTTTTGCATGGTTATCATTCCCATTAGCAACATTACTAAAAGATTGTTAAAATATTCTCAGCACTAAAATGTAGTTAATATTTCATTGGCTTTATTTTCAATAAGGTCTAAAAAGTATTCCTCTCTCATTTGCGAGTGAAGCCAGATTTTCTGAGAACATGAGTCAGCAGGAACTTTGTTAAGTTGCCAATTGCATTAATATAATAAATGTGATGTTATTTTGATGAACAAGTATGTTTTGTCAGAAATGAACAAAGAATACATAAGTGATACACTGAGAGGGTATAAAAATGTATGAAGATACAATATATCAGAAAATGAAATAAGAGAGTTTACTGTAAGAATTATAGTGCAAAGCATGATACTGTATATTTTTGCTGTAAAATTAAATTAAGATTTAAAAACTCTTTAAGGTCCTTTTTATGGGGTTGCTATCAAATCCTCGTGCCTAGCTCAAAGACTCTGGTTAATCAATACTGATCTTTTGTATGCCAGTATTGAAGGATCAGAGGGAGTAATATGCCCCGTATTCAATAAGTGTCAAGTGCTTCTTAGTAAATTTAGTACATCTCTCTGTGCTTACCAATATAAAAAGTGTAATCTAGTCAGTCAAAGACTGAAGTATATTTTCATTATAATATATACCACATTTGTGTCATATACAGGGCCGTATTTGGCAATCATACTGCCCTACTCACTTTAGAGTGTCACGACCCCTACTGGTAAGTCAGACTAAAGGCCCCGTCACATACGTCCGAGCGATCCGATCAACGATCCGACCTGACCTAGATCACTTGAACAACGTTCAATGATTGCTAGAGAAATGCCACACGTACAGATATCTTTAACAATGCAGCAACAATTCCGCGACAAGCAAACGATACATGCGGTCGTTTAATCGCCTACGTCCTTCAGTTCTGAATAGGCGAAGTCATTAACAACATCGTTATCAAGGTGTCACACACACCGATGCTGCAGGTTTTACGGACGATCATTGTTTGGTTCAAGGTCCGGTTCACAAACCTCCCATCAACGATCAGCTAACTAATCGTTGATCGTTTGTATTTGTCACACACAACGACGTCGCTCCACCCAAAAAGCCGTGACGTACTAACAATATTGTTAACAATATCGTAGTGTGTGACGAGGCCTTAAGAGTATGGGCCCAGGACATCTTTTTCAGGTGTATCTGCTCTTCTACCTGTCTGAAAATGGCGTAAATAAACTCTAAAATGGCTGGAGATATGCCCTGCAGGGGAAAAATGATTTATTTTTCAACCTCTTGAGTTTCTTTTAACAGCTGCAGATTTCCAAAGTGGAGTGAAGCAGTTGAATGATGTGACACAGCCATTCCTCAGGTGAAATGCACTTGTAAGCTGCTCACTAGTTTATTCAATAAAATTTAATAAAAAAAAACAGTCCTTGAAAGATGTCAGAAAAGATGACTGAAAAGAAGCAAAAAAGTAGCTTTTGCACAAAATACAGCAGTGTGCTCTAAAGCGTCCTCTGTCTGACAAATCCATGAAATTTGCAGATGTCTAAGAGACATCGTGTGCACCCTTTAGGCAGAAGATGAGCACAACCATCTACTTATATAATCGGGAGTTGGGCACTGTAGCCCAATCCCAACATGCTTTGCGCGGGACTGCGAGTGATGACGCGCAGCGTCATCACGAGCCGCAGACCCGCACTACTCTAAAAAATATAAAATCCTCACCTCTACCCGAGCCCGCGCTGTCTCCCGCCCTCTCCCGCCGTCTTCTGCCGTGTTCCGCTAGGCTCCCGGTGGCTGTGCAGGCTCCCGGTGCCTCCAGTGATCTTCTATCTACTGAGACTGAAGGACCTGTGGTGATGTCAGAGTCACGTGACACCAGCTTACTCCAGGCAAATCGCGGGTCACGTGACTCTGACATCACCACAGGTCCTTCAGTCTCAGTAGATAGAAGATCACTCCAGACACCGGGAGCCTGCACAGCCACCGGGAGCCTAGCGGAACACGGCAGAAGACGGCGGAACACGGCAGAAGACGGCGGAACACGGCAGAAGACGGCGGGGGCTCGGGGTGAGGTGAGCATAATCTTTTTTTTTTTTTTTTAACCCCTGCCTTGCACGAGCGCACCACAGACACCTCTATACTCCACCACCACACACGCCTCTACACTCTGCCACCACCACACACGCCTGTATACTCCACCACCACACACGCCTCTATACTCTGCCACCACACACGCCTGTACACTCTGCCACCACACACGCCTGTACACTCTGCCGCCACCACCACACACGCCTGTACACTCTGCCGCCACCACCACACACGCCTGTACACTCTGCCGCCACCACACACGCCTGTACACTCTGCCGCCACCACACACGCCTGTACACTCCACCACACACGCCTGTACACTCTGCCGCCACCACCACACACGACTCTACACTCTGCCACCACCACACACGCCTGTACACTCTGCCACCACCACACACGCCTGTACACTCTGCCGCCACCACCACACACGCCTGTACACTCTGCCGCCACCACACACGCCTGTACACTCTGCCGCCACCACACACGCCTGTACACTCCAACACACACGCCTGTACACTCTGCCGCCACCACCACACACGCCTGTACACTCTGCCACCACCACACACGCCTGTACACTCTGCCGCCACCACACACGCCTCTACACTCTGCCGCCACCACACACGCCTCTACACTCTGCCGCCACCACACACGCCTGTACACTCTGCCGCCACCACACACGCCTGTACACTCTGCCGCCACCACACACGCCTGTACACTCTGCCACCACCACACACGCCTGTACACTCTGCCGCCACCACACACGCCTCTACACTCTGCCGCCACCACACACGCCTCTACACTCTGCCGCCACCACACACGCCTGTACACTCTGCCGCCACCACACACGCCTGTACACTCTGCCGCCACCACACACGCCTGTACACTCTGCCGCCACCACACACGCCTGTACACTCTGCCACCACCACACACGCCTCTACACTCTGCCGCCACCACACACGCCTGTACACTCTGCCACCACCACACACGCCTGTACACTCTGCCGCCACCACACACCCTGTACACTCTGCCGCCACCACACACGCCTGTACACTCTGCCGCCACCACACACGCCTGTACACTCTGCCGCCACCACACACGCCTGTACACTCTGCCACCACCACACACGCCTGTACACTCTGCCACCACCACACACACCTGTACACTCTGCCGCCACCACAGACGCCTGTATACTCTGCCGCCACCACCACACCTGCCTGTATACTCTGCCACCACCACACACGCCTGTACACTCTGCCACCACCACACACGCCTCTACACTCTGCCCCCACCACACACGCCTGTATACTCTGCCGCCACCACCACAGACACCTCTATACTCTGCCACCACACAGATGCCTGTATACTATGCCACCACAGACACCTATATACTCTGCCACCACCACCACACACACCTGTATACTCTGCCACCACCACCACACACGCCTGTATACTCCACTACCCACAGACCCACCTGTATACTCTGCTACCCACAGAGTCACCTGTATAATCTCCTACCCTCAGAGCCGTCTGTATACTCTGCTACCCACAGAGCCCCCTGTATACTCTGCTACCCACTGGCCCGCCTGTATACACACAATTCATTTCACCCTGCTCCCGATGCAATTGCATCGGGCCTTTTTACTAGTATATATTAAGACCTGGTTACACATACCGATGTTCCAGTGACCCAATCAACAATCCGACCGAGCCAGGATCGTTGTAACATGGGTATGTGATCGCTGGCGAGATGCCACACAGGCAGACTCACCAGTGATTCCCCAGCGATGCGACGACACCAGACAGTCGCAGGGATCGCTGGCGAGGTCGCTTCAACGTCACAAACCCTGTGACATTGTAGCGATATCATTATCGATACGTTTAGACAAAAGTAGTCAAAATCTGTCAATATCAACAGATTTGGCCCTCAGTGTAATGTGTATGGGTGCTTCTGACTGATGATATCTGGGGAGATAAGGAGCCAGCAGGTCAGATTTAACACTGAAGATCCTTATATTCTCTAAATGATAAGTATGCAGAGATGTTTGTCAGCATCTCTCTTATAGAGAACATGGGAGTAGTGATGGGCGAATCCTAAATTACTCGGAATCGCTTGACTCTAGCGAGTCCGAGCCCAGGACTCGCTACTCGTTGCGAGTCTAGCGAGTCCAATGTTAATGAATGGGGAAGCGAGTAATAGCGAGTAGTGTGAGATTTACAAATCGCAGATGTGTCTCGGAAGCGTCAGCCTGAAGCAATCCTAGTTGTGTCATTTTATTTGCATTGCTAGTTTACTTTGTAAGTAATCGCTGACTCGCACAGATAAGATCCTGTCTTCTCTGTGTTCTGGCTGCCCCAGCTCCAGGGTCCTAGAGCCCGCCTGCTGCCTGATGTAGCAGAGCTGAGATTGTTCTCAGTCTGCTCATTCCCTGTGTACAGACATGAATGTCTGTGCACAGAGATGATGTAGCAGAGCTGAGATTGTTCTCAGTCTGCTCATTCCCTGTGTACAGACATGAATGTCTGTGCACAGAGATGATGTAGCAGAGCTGAGATTGTTCTCAGTCTGCTCATTCCCTGTGTACAGACATGAATGTCTGTGCACAGAGATGATGTAGCAGAGCTGAGATTGTTCTCAGTCTGCTTATTCCCTGTGCATAGACATCTATATTTATGCACAGGGGATGTAGCAGAGAGGACATCGCGTTTTGGACTGCGTCGGACGGAAGAGGATTTTTTTAATTAAAGATGGAGTCCCTAATGGCTTTTTTTTTTATTTCTAATAAAATTTTTTCCTTGTGTTGTGTTTTTTTTAAAACAATTTAATAGAAATTCATGGCGGTCATGTCTAATATTGGCGTGACCGCCATAAATTTCGGGCTTATGGCCAGCTGATAAAGAGGTTAGGGCCAGCTTTGTATTATTACCCAGCGTGCCACCGCTACCAGGGCCGCTGGAAGAGCGGGGTTCAGCGCCAGAGGATGGCGCTTCAATGAACGCGCCATCTTCTGGGGCGGCTGCGGGCTGCAATTTGCAGCGGGGGGTGCCCAGAAAGCTTGGGCATCCCTGCACTGCGGATTCCAGCCCCCAGCTGCTTAGCTGTACCTGGCTAGACATAGAAATTGCGCGGAGCCCCACGCATTTTTTTTTAATTATTTCATGAAATTCTGAGATTCTGACTCTGAAATTCATTAAATAATTAAAAAAAAATGCGTGGGGCTCCGCGCAATTTCTATGTCTAGCCAGGTACAGCTAAGCAGCTGGGGGCTGGAATCCGCAGCGCAGGGATGCCCAAGCTTTCTGGGCACCCCCCGCTGCAAATTGCAGCCCGCAGCCGCCCCAGAAGATGGCGCGTTCATTGAAGCGCCATCCTCTGGCGCTGAACCCCGCTCTTCCAGCGGCCCTGGTAGCGGTGGCACGCTGGGTAATAAAGAGGTTAGGGCCAGCTTTGTATTATCAGCTGGCCCTAAGCCCGAAATTTATGGCGGTCACGCCAATATTAGACATGATCACCATGAATTTCTATTAAATTGTTTTAAAAAAAACACAACACAAGGAAAATTTTTTATTAGAAATAAAAAAAAAAAGCCATTAGGGACTCCATCTTTAATTAAAAAAATCCTCTTCCGTCCGACGCAGTCCAAAACGCGATGTCCTCTCTGCTCATCCCTGTGCATAAATATAGATGTCTATGCACAGGGAATAAGCAGACTGAGAACAATCTCATCTCTGCTACATCATCTCTGTGCACAGACATTCATGTCTGTACACAGGGAATGAGCAGACTGAGAACAATCTCAGCACTGCTACATCAGGCAGCAGGCGGGCTCTAGGACCCTGGAGCTGCACAGAGAAGACAGCTGGACTCAGCTCGCAAAGAAACAGCAGTTATCTGCGAGTTTCCCTGCTATCACTGGCACAGTAGCCAGTGATTACTCGCGAGTCTAATGCAAACAATGGCAATCCTAGTTTTGTCAGCGTTTCTGACAAAACTAGGATTGATATTGATTTGCATTAGACTCGCGAGTAATCACTGGGAAACTCGCAGAGTACCGAGTCCTGCGAGTCCCTTACTACTCGCCGAGTAACGAGTCCTAGCGAGTAGATTCGCCCATCCCTACATGGGAGCACTTGGCAAAGTGAGCAATTCTGTATAAAGGAGAGTCTGACGCTGGGTCGGACTGGCCCACCGGGAGATCGGCCCAGGTTCTCCATGTCCATGACCCCTACATCCCACCCCCCTGCCACCCCTGCAGAGATGGCCTGCAACCCCCAGGGCCCCCTGAGAGCCACCTCCCCGCTTCCCTAGCCCCCCTGAGTGCTGTTCCTTGTGGCACCCCAGAGTTCGGTAGCCAGAGATACACCTGGGACAGAGAAGGATCTCCACATCAGGTAAGCCACACAACACCTTCCACTCCAGACCTGAAGGAGGAGCTCTATAAACCGAGTTCAGGCGAGATAAATTCAGGCTTGGAGGCGGAGTTAGGGATTTCAGATCCACAGAGGACTGTGAAGACGTCCTGGGGACAAAGTTTTACTAGGCCTGTATCAGTGAGCATTACTAACCTACGTGAGGGACCCAAGTGCGAGCGTCAGAGGCAAGGAGCAGTAGCAGCAGGGGGAGTGGAGCCATACCGGTTTGACCTGGAGGAACAGTGCCTGAAACTGGACATCGGAGTCCATAACTGCAAGGGACCTGTCAGCCCAGCAGTAAAGACCGGAGGCCAGAGAGACTCCAGATCTCCTCGCCACAGCAGCACTTGAGGCACAGCCACTTAGCAGAGCCAGGGACTGCAGTGGATATAGCAGTGCCCCGCAGCAGAGCTCTCACCGCCTGCCATACAAGTGAGGACTACAAGAGAGGTTTAGCTTTAGACAGCCTGGGACCAAAACAGACAAAGCGCAACAGGGAGGCTTCATAACTCGCCGAGTGTGGAGATCCTGAACTGTTACCAGACCACCCGGACCCATACCATCAGAGACTGTACCTTGGACTATGCCTGAATCATCAGTAAAAGGTACAGAAATATCAACCCTGTGTGTGACTGGTATTGTGGCCCCTGATCCTGCTCCCTCCATAGACTGTCCTGCAATTCCTATATACCACAACTGCCCCAGGGATCTCTCTTCCACTTACAGGGAGCATAACCATTTTGCTGCCCTTCCATCACCCCGGAGGTCTGACTCACAGCACCGGTAACCCTAGCGGAACCTTGAGTGGTGTCACAAATTATTTTTATTATTTTGAATCTTTTCAGTGACCACCAGGTCCACAGGACCAGGCACAGGCCCCAGTGACATCCCCTGTGAATCAAAGCCCGGAAACCCAATGATGATACTAGGCACTAATGTTCTTGAAAATTTCTAGGCGAGGTTCTTTTCTTGCTCCAACAGGTTGCAGAAACTGCCAGCACCGGCAGAAAAGGGTTTTACAGAAAGAGATCAGGGCCCTCCTGAGGAAACAAGTAGAGTTGTCCAGTGGTGAAATCGTCAGTGTACGAGTAAATGACCCATTCCTCATTGTGTTTCTCCCAAGAAGTGAAATGATGATCTGGTGTTGGGCAGCAATTGGCCTCAGAGAGCAGGATTACCAGGCAATGGTAGAGCCCATGTACTCAGATAGAAGGCCCACGGTCCTGACAGCCAGGGGGGGTGATTGATGTTCACAAGGGGAGGATACCTGTACAAGTTTTAAACTGTGGAGAGGAAGAGGTCAAACTGCCCATATATGCTACCATTGCCAAGCTGTTCAAAGTCAACAACAACTCAATCCAGGCAGTGGAACCCTTGACCCCTTCCAACCAGGATGAGGACAACAGCTCCAAGGGACAGCTGGAGGACAGGTGTCAGAAGCTGCATGTATGCACTGATTACACCCTATCACACCAAAAGCACAGAGTTTATCGGGTAGTGCAACAATATGAAGGGGTCTTTAGTAAGCATCCACTAGACTTTGGCCGGATAAAAGGGGTAAACTATCACATACCCACAGGAGACCATCCACCAATAAAAGAGAGATACAGGCCTACACCACAAGCTCACTATCAGCGTGCCAAAGACATGATATGGGAAATGAAGGAGTCTGGTTATTAGTGATAGTTGTAGTCCCTGGGCAGCTCCACTTGTCCTAGTAATAAAGAAAGATGGCACAATGAGCATGTGTGTTGACTATAGGCAGATAAACTGCATAACACACAAGGATGCTTACCCGTTAACCCACATTGAGGAATCACTTGCTACACTGAAAGCTGTTAATTACTTTTCCACCTTAGATCTTACCAGTGGGCATTGGCAGGTTTCTATGGCAGAAAAAGATTGGGAGAAGACCGCGTTCACGACACCAATGGGTCTGTGTGAGTTCAATAACATGCCGTTTGGACTCTGCAATGCACCGGGAACGTTCCAAAGGCTGATGGAGTGTTGCCTGGGGCACCGTAACTTCAAGACCATGCTGTACCTTAATGACATCATTGTGTACTCCAAGACATATGAAGATCATCTGGAGCACCTAGCTGAGGTATTTGAAGCATTGTCGAAGTTTAGTATGAAACTGAAGCCATAAAAATGCCACTTGCTGAAGCCGAAGGTTCAGTATCTGGGCCATGTGGTCAGCGCAGAAAGTGTGGAACCAGACCCTGAAAAATTCACCAACGTCAGAGATTGTCCAAAACCAGCAACCGTCAGAGAGGTACATCAGTTCTTTGAGCTGGTAGGATAGTACAGGAAGTTCATAAAGGGTTTTACGAAGATGGCAGCACCTTTGCAAGTTCTCCTGGTAGGCCACACCAAGAGGAGCAAGACCTCTGGTCCTCCGTTAGAATGGAGTGAGAAAGAAGAAGACTCCTTCAAGCAAATGAAGTGGACCTTGACTGGTGAAGAAATCCTGGCCTACCCTGACTACAATCTACCATTTGTGCAGTATACAGATGCCAGTAAGGTGGGATTGGGAGCTGTGTTGTCACAGGTGCAGAAGGGCAAAAACGTGTGATTGCCTATGCAGGCAGGAAGCTCCTCCTACAGAGAGGAACCCAGAAAACTACAGCTCGTTCAAGTTGGAGTTCCTAGCCTTAGTCTGGGCTGTTACAGAACGGTTCAAGCACTACCTGGCGGCTGCGAAGTTTACGGTCTTTACTAACAACAACCCTCTTACTCACTTAGCTCGCAAAGCTAGGAGCACTGGAGCAGCGATGGTGGCCCGGTTGTCAAACTATGACTTCACCATCAAATACCAGGCAGGCCACAAGAATGCCAACGCTGATGCACTTGATGCATCAAGAATTCCCCATTTGCCATTTGCAGGAGAAGACTCAGATGAGCTAGAAGAGATAGACACCAACAGTGTATCCCAGTGTAAGCAATGTGCTAAAGACAAACACCAAGAGGCCACTTTAAACCCATTGCCTCACCACAGGTGGAAAGAAATGCAAGACAGTGGTCTGGCTGTTTGCCTAGTTAAAGAGCTGTTAACCCAACCGGATTGTCGTCTTAGACCAGATGCCCCACCTGAGGCACAGCACCTGTGGAAGGAGAAAGCAGGTTGTTCATCTATGGAGGTAGGCTATGTAGAGGTTTCATTAATCCCAGAACCCACGAGATGGTGTGGCAGATAGTGGTAGTGAAGAGAGATGTCCAGGATGGTGCGAGAAGCGTACTACAATGGAGCAGGACACTTCGAGTGTAGGAAGCTTGAGGTACTGTTATTCGAGAGATTCTATTGGGTTGGCATGAGAACCACCATTGAGAACTGGTGCAGAAACTGTGGCCCATGAAACGTAAGAAGAAAGGATCATGACAGTCAGAGAGCTCCACTACAGCCAATTGTCACCAATCAGCCACTGGAACTTGTAACCTTGGATCATGTGAAACTGACACCAGCAGGTCAGGCTATATGTATGCTCTCAATATGGTGGACCACTATTTCCGATTTCTGGTGGTAGTACCTGTAAAGGACTTAAAAGCAAGAACTGCAGCAAGAAACTTTCAAGCCTATGTCTGTAGACCACATGGGTATCCAGAGCAGGTGTTCACAGATCAAGGTCCTGCATTCGAAACTGAAGTGTTCCAAGAGTTTTTGCAATTTGTATGGGTGCAAGAAAATCCAAACCACACCGTACTATCCACAGACCAATGGCATGTGTGAGAAAATGAACCAGGTGGTCATAGACCTGTTGAAAACCTTGCCCTGGGAAGAAAGAAGCATGTGGCCCGAGGAATTGCCTGACTTAGTGGACATGTACAACAACATCACTGTACGTTACACCAATTGCACGCCAGTATACCTAATAATAGCGAGACCTGGGAAACTACCAATTGATCTTGAGATGGGTATTGTCGTTCCTGAAACCAGTTCACCTGATTGGATCACTAAACGCCAAGAACAGTACAGAAAGGTACAAGAGTGCGTAGAGAGAAGTTTAACCCAGATCATAGAAAAACAAGAGAAAGATTATAACAAGAACACAACAACAGCTGTTACCTTAATACTTGGAGAAATGGTTCTAAATAGGAAAAGAAGAACAAACAAACTTGATGACCAGTGGAAAGCAGAACCCTATACAGTATTACCCTCTAACTTTGAACAAGAAAGCCTGCTTAATCAGCAAAGACAAGGGAGAAAATTCAGCAGCAGTTTCTAGAGATCATCTTAAGAAATGCCCAGAACAGTTGAAACCAAAAGAAGTAATTCACTGTATACCGCCACCTAAACAAGAAAAGAAAGAGATGATACTTCTCTTGATACTTGATGGTACTTCGAGATTTTCCTGTAAGTTGGCCTCAGTACAATGGAGCCATAATTGTACCATTATTGACTTTCACTCAAAAAACAGAAGAATCGCTAGAAGTCTTGGAAGAACCACAGGAAGAAAGACTTGAAGAACCACCTGTTGCAGCAGAACCAGCAAATCCTGCTATCGGTGAATCTGTCAATCCTATGGTAAGACTAAGAAGTTGCAGACAGCTGCCAAGCCTACCTGCAAGACATAGGCCTACTCATGGTACAGACACTATGAGACACCAGCAGTAGGCACTAGTACACAATCCAAACCAGTTGAGAACCTGTGTTGCGTAGATCCAGCCATAGCAACTTTGGTCAGATCCCAATCCAGTACAGAAAATAAGGTGTAACATGGAAAAAGTGTAAATATGTGTTCAAATGTGTAAATAGTCAGACTGTAGATAGTGTCGAAGTGGAGGAACTGGATCAAACCCCATGCATATTAAGTTATGGAGAGCAGTTCTGGGGGGAGTTGAAACCAGGATCTAAGCGATGCCATTAAAGTAAATACTTTTCTTTGTTAGCATTGCACAAGTGATCCGTAACGTCACTATGCCTGAGGATTATGCATGAATTTAACTTTCTTGAACTTTTATTTAAACATGGACAGTAGATACAGGACTAGTGTGATAAAACTTTTTTGTACATACTAATCTGCAGCTGCGGCGGAAGGACTAGCGCAGTATGGAAAGCTCCAGTTGAGTCTTTGTCTCCTACCTTTTCCCATTTTATTGGATTTTGTAATTTTTATTTTAAGATTTTTTACAATTTTATTGTTATTAATGTTTGAACATGTAGAATTTTCTCAGAACAGGAGTACTGAAGTTAACTAGGGGGGAATGTGGCACTACAAGGTTTGGTAGCCACAGATACACCTGGGACAGAGAAGGGTCTCCACATCAGGTAAGCCCGCACGCAGCACCTTTCACTCCAGACCTGAAGGGGGAGGTCTACAAACCCAGTTCAGGCAAGGTCCCCTATAAATTCAGGCTTGGAGGTGGAGTTAGGGAGTGCAGTTCCAGAGAGGACTGTGAAGACGTCCTGGTGACGGAGCTGTGCTAAGCCCGTACCAGTGATCACTATTAACCTGCGTGAGGGACCCTAGAGCGAGGGTCAGAGGCAGGGAGTAGTAGCAGCAGGGGGAGTGGAGCCATACCGGTTCACCCTGGAGGAACAGCGACTGAAACAGGACACTAGAGTCCGTGACTGCAAGGGACCTGTTAGCCTACAGTAAAGACGGGAGGCCAGGGAGACTTCAGATCTCCTTGCCACAGCAGCACTTGAGGCACAGTCACTTAGCAGAGCCAGGGACTGCAGTGGATACAGCAGTGCCCCACAGCAGAGCTCTCACTGCCTGCCATACAAGTGAGGACTACAAGAGAGGGTCAGGGCATAGATTCAGAAAGCTTGGGACCAAAACAGACAAAGTGCATCGGGGACTGTTTGGTGTGCTTTTAAATACTCTTGTCATCTGGTTTTCCTCTCTGCTCATTATTTCCTCCTGTGCAAGTATTGTTTTATACCTTTTTGTGTATTGCTGTATCAATTGCTTCCCTGATGTTCTATTTGTGTGATGTTTTGCCACTCCCTTACAACTGTTCCCCCGGTTGGATAGAGGATACGTTAGAACAGGGCTGGTCATAAGCAGGGTAAGAGTGGTGGCTCAGACATCCTCACCATCAGTAGTATCTCTGGGACTAGGGACAGCCAGAGCCCCCTAGCCTGAGATTCAATCCAGATGACCAAGTCCCTCTGTCATTCCTTACTACCATGTAACATGAGATCAATTAGTTTACCTCAGGTGAGTTTACGTGAGATCACAGCTTGGATATCATGGGTACTGTGCAGCTGTGACCTCAGGTAAACTCACTGATGTAACCACTTTCACAGTCGTGGCTCTGTCAGTGTGTTTCTGAGACTGCAGTGATTAGACACATTTTTTAATGTGACCGTGCACTTCAACTCAGCATGTAGCAGAGCTGAGATATTTGTGGGATGTCGGTCTGTGGATTACTTCGTCAGTTAAGTAAAAAGAAATAAACATCAAACCAAAGAGATAAATCCTTTATTTATAAAAAAATCACCATCTTTCTCCAATTACTTAACCCTCAAAACACTCCTGCAGGTCTGACGTAATCCACAGACACGATGTCACACAAAGATGTTGACTCTGCTACATCCTAAGGCCGTAGTGCCTGGTCATATTAAAACATATCTAATCACTATGGCCTATTTTAAGAGAAATTACAGCTATCATTAACCTTTTATATTACCTTGATTGCCACCGCAGCAGTACAATCACAACAGCAGGGTAAGCTCCTGGATTGTTGCATCAAATAGAAATGCCAATTCTGGGGCAACTTCATTCTTCTATTTTAAGGGTGGGGAGGGCCCAATAACCATGGGTCTCTCCAGATTGAGAATACCAACCCTCAGCTGTCTGTTTTATCTTGACTGTGTATCAAACTTGGGAAGAACCGCAAATTGTTTTTTTTTTTATTTATTTAAATCATAAAAAATAAAAAAAAACGCATGGAGTTTCCTGTATTTTGATACCCAGACAAGATAAAGCAGGCAGTTGTGGGCTACAGTCTCCAGCTGTTGGCTTTATCTGTGCTAGGTATCCAAATACAAGGTCTGCATCACAAAGTGCAGGGAGGGGGTACCGAGGTGACGACGGCACCATTTCGTGCTCTTGCCCTTCTAGGGGTCACTAATGGTCAGACATGCCAGCCCCAACCTAATATAGGAGGGGTAGGACCGCCTACATGACGTCAATATCCGGCCAAACAACACGTGCAAAGTGCAGTGCAATTATTAAAACAAAACGTACACACATCATACAACAAATGGAGGATTACAAAGAGCAAATTTAACATCATGTTACTTACAAAGCCCTGTGCGGCCGCAAGTGGCAGCGTCCAGGAGAGGCAACATCCGGGTCACGTGGGCAAAGCATGTGACTGTGCTGGGCTCGCTCTGTAATAGGTCAAACCACAGACCTCCAGAGCTCATGCGCGCTGGCCAGCACGTCCCCGCAGCATGATAGAAGCAGAGAGAGGAAAACAAAGCGTTGCTAGGAGAAGTAGAAGCCAGTGAAGGAAAAACAGAAGGCTGGGCATACAATTAACCCTTTGCATCAAGTAATGCAGGCAGGAACCAGCAAAATAGCTGGATCTCACTACACCTAAAAATCTCCTATTAATAACCTGGCCATCACAGTATTAAAGATCCAAAATAAGAAAGGGGCATACTTATGATTGCTGCCTGTTAACGCTGATTATTCCTATATTCCTCGAACTCCAATAATGGGGAGGCCAGCGCGCATGAGCTCTGGAGGTCTGTGAGTTTGACCTATTACATAGCGAGCCCAGCACAGTCACATGCTTTGCCCACGTGACCCGGATGTTGCCTCTCCTGGACGCTGCCACCTGCGGCCGCACACAGCTTTGTAAGTAACATGATGTTAAATCTGCTCTTTGTAATCCTCCATTTGTTGTATGATGTGTGTACGTTTTGTTTTAATAATTGCACTGCACTTTGCACGTATTGTTTGGCCGGATATTGACGTCATGTAGGCGGTCCTACCCCTCCTATATTAGGTTGGGGCTGGCATGTCTGACCCATTAGGACCCATAGAAGGGCGAGAGCCCGAAACGGTGCCGTCGTCACCTCGGTACCCCCTCCCTGCACTTTGTGATGCAAACCCTGCAATAAAGGACACCGCTTTTTAAAGGGTCCCGGTGAGTGCCGTGTTTTTTCTGAACTTTGTTTCTAGACTGTGTTCTTGGTCTCCCACTGGCACCCCGGGTGAAGACTGGGTCTCCATCCGTATTTGCCTCCTAATTTGGAGTTCCTTGTTGGTGGTGCCCTCTTTCCTTCTATATAGTTTCCTATCCAAATACAAGGAACCCCATGTTGTTTTTGCCAATTATTTATTCCGGCCAGATCCGGTGAACCCAACCATCAGTGGGTTCGCCTATCTCTGTTTTTTTATTGAATGGTATTAGTCAAGGCAATTAATCTTCATTATTTTTATAGATTAATTCTAAAGCTGAAAATTCTATATAGCTTCTAAATTAATTTTTTATACCATCCAAACACACAACATATTTATTAATTTCCCTATTAAAGAAAATGTTGAAATATTGTGCTAACCACTGAGCAACCTCAAAAGGCATAAACCTTTGTATTGGATCATTCTTACTATTGGATTTGGTTTTAGAGCAGGGCAGCTAATGGTAAGCACTAGAGATGATTGGATTGGAAATTTAATTCACATGAGAAGAATTATTCGTTACGCGCAAATGATTGAGACATTATGTCTAGACCCCTAGAGCATAATATACCTTTCTGGCCACTTTGTTCCTCGTCGCATCTTATCACCTGTATTCTCAACAAACTTAATGTCCATTTTTATGCTCTGGGATCTCTTCTTAACCCAGAGCATAATAAAAGTATTATATAAAAAATAGATAAGATAAAATTCAATATCACCTTGTCATTAACCTTAGCTGGCTCCTCTTTTCCTCACTCTCTCCCATCCAGTCCTCATCACATCTTTTCATCCTGGCCAATCACACTAAAATTCTCTAATATTAGCCAGATCATTCCATCTCTGATAGGACCAGTGAGGATTCTGGACAAATGCGTGGCAGATCACAATGTCATGAAATCACTACCTGTGCCATGACTTTGCGCAAACATGTGCAGAACTGTCCTAGAGATTTAAGTGCCAGCAGTGGAGATCAGATGTGATGAGGACTGGACAAGTGATGAGCAGAGGGTTTGGAAAGGTGAGTTGTAAGGTGTGTGACATTTCACTCACTATTTGAGATGGGGTTACAGTTACTTACTTTGCATGGTCCACAATGTGGTGATAGGAACACATTTCACGTAAAGATCCTGAAGGTTTATTAACAGCTTCATAAACCAGCACAACATAAAGAAAACAGGAGTCTTCCTTAGCCTTCCCAGCAACATAAACACACACACACATGGTATACAGTTATTTAACTCACTGATACGCCCACACAGGTTTGAATACTCTTTCCCCCTAGAAGTATCTCGGCCTCTATTCACAATGACTCTGGTCAATAGACATAACCCTGTTCACTGAGGTTACTTTTCAGTTGACATGACAGCCTCCACACACACATATTCTGGTCAGTGTACTACAACTCTCTCAGCAGCTCCCACTGACAGATTGACCATGGCCAAACAAAATTTTCATTATAACAAGTTGACACAAACCCATGAGTGGAATAGTGGATATCAGACCCACCCATCTCTCCAGCTATCCATAACTGTGGTCCTTCGTTATCAAACCTCATGGTACTACAGGTACAAGAGTACACATTTCAGGTTTACATTTCAGAGGATACCTACCAGCCATTCACAATGTAGCAAATCCCCATCTTACAGATGATATAAGGATTTTTTTTGTTATTTTAATACTTTGATTGTTCTCTGGGGTTCACAAAAATGGCAAATTTTCGCACATGCAGATTTTTGTTGAATTGAACTAGAATATATTTCACTCTATATTATTTGCTCATCATTTAATTAAAGATACATTCAGATGACCTTGTATATTTTTGAGTGGCCTCATATTTTGAATGGCTGATTCTAATCCGCGGAATACTGAGTTTTTAGAGCTGACACACTGATCTAATAAAAAAAATAATAGGTGGCAACTCCTCCTTTCTCCTCCATTTCCTTGCACATTGATTGTATATATCACATAGCATGCAAACAAATTTTCACATAAAAGTAAAAGAGTATTTTTTTTTGCTCCTGTAATTCTGCATTGTATGGGCACAAGCTCTTAAACCATTTGTCCATAATATCAAGGTAATTGTAACTGTGCTTTTTCTTAACTGTCTATGACCAGTAGTCAGCTGCTGCTCACCAACTCTTGAGTGATTACACTCATACCTTACTATAACTCTATTTCCAGTTAACTGGTTTTAATAATCCTACATAATATATAATTAATGTGTGTTGCATGCTAAACAAATACAATTTACTCAGGTTTCAAAACCCTTCCAACTGATATCAAAGTTAAGTACATATTTCTTTAGCTCCCGGAAAGCCATGTTCTTCCATACCAACTGCAAAACAAACATTGTGATCTCTGTATGCTTCTCATCATAATAGACATAGTATCCTGAAATCTTAATGTCCAAGTACAGCTCTGCTTCCAGGTTTCCCAAAGCAATAAATTCAACATTGGCATAAAGACAGCTTGCGTTATCCTCACAGATTAACAGCATCTCCAAAGAATAATGATGAGCCTCGTTTGTTTAATTAACGGGAGCAACACAGAGTAACGAAGGGATGGCAAACAAACTCAACGGATTTTCTCAATGCAGAATAAGCAAACATTTCCTTTAATTAAAAGGAATTATTTACCCAGAATCTCCTTTTACCTTGAAAAGAATATCTTGAAGTGTGCATTCTTGATCATCACTAGAAAAATAAAGATTACTGTTAACAAAAAAAAAATATTACTTGAGCTTCAAGAATACATTCTTTGACATTTCACATTCACAAGTGCACAGAAGTCAAAGAAATACTGGGATAAATGTTAAGTAAATTAAAAACACACAAAATTATTACATCCCCAGACTCTGCCTATAGTTCTGCCTTACATGAACTAAACACAGCTGCTGCCAATATACAGTATGTGGTCAATCTCATGAAATGTAGATCAAGCACTACCAGGGTACTGTATGTTCAATGTAGCTTCAAGTAGTGATGACAAGACAAATGTAAGTGGAAATAGTGCTATGGTGGATTAGACACATGCGTGGAATTTATTGTCGTAAATTCCTTTCCTGTATATGTCAAGCAAATGTACTTGAATTTCTAAATAAAATCTACTAGACACATAGCAGGCACAGTTGGTTTCAGCTTAGCGGACTAACTCAATGATATCGCGTAACAGACTGCATTCATCCAATCTCGCTAATCAGTGGTGAATGAAATTGTATTAGTCGCACACATAGGGAGAGTACCTACAGCTTGAAGGTCTTGTGATTGTATTAGTAGCATACTGTGCATAGAACAGTACATACAGTTTAGAGATTAGATACACAGAATATTATCGAAATATATATACACACTTACTTCAAATGTTATTATATTATTCTTCATTTAAAGAGGACCTGTCATAAGGCCAAAGGAGGCAAGTTTATGCTTTTATTCTATTCCCGCTTTTCCTTGAGTGTTTTGTTTTTTTTTAAAGGGACGCTGTCATTTTTCAGTATGATACTAATAGTACCCTTGAATAGTGCTCAGGCAGAACTTTTAAAACATGTAATAATCATCAATATACTCTTTGAGGTTTTCTTGCTATAAGCACTTGCACACCCTACAGGCAGCTTTAAAAGTAATTGACATGATTCCTAAGGCTAGCCTCTCACCATGGTTATTGACATCAGGTTCTGTCCGGTTTCAACCGGACAGGACCCAATCCAGTGTTGCCTCCCATGTATCCCTATGGTGCCGGATTGGTTCTATTTGACCATCTGGTTTTGTCTTTTCCGTGCCTGATCCGGTTTTATCCGTTTTTCACAGTGCACAAAATCAGAGACTGTAGTGGTTTTGGGCTCCGGTGAAAAAATCTGACAAAATCGGACAGTCCCGTATCCAGGGCGATCCGGCGCAAAAATCCTTCAGTACCATGGACAGCACTACTTCTAGCACAGACTGCAAAGTCAGCACCTAGGACAGCGGAAGAGCAGACACAGGCAGACTTCAGCACCATGGACAGAAGCAGAAAATGAATCCTGCAAAAAACAGGATCCCAACCATATTTGGCCACATTTTGTGCACATCCTGAACTGTCAGGTTCTGTCCGGTGGATCCTGCAAAAAACAGGATACGCCCTGAAAGACAAAAACAGTGGTGTGAAGCTAGCCTAAGAGTCACAGTATGTAAATGTTATTTAAATAACCATGCCTATGCAAGATGGTATTTAGTACCTACCCTATGCTGAAGTTACACTGAATCTCAGGTTTCTGCAGGCTTGTGTTGGAGAGTGTTTGTTGCTTGTCTGTGAGAGATTTTTATAATAATATAATAATAATAATCTTTATTTATATAGCGACAACATATTCTGCAGCGCTTCACAATTCAGAGGTTCATATTCAAACAATCATAAGAAACAGTTATCAGAAAATACAATAATTAAAGTAAAATAATGACAGCGCTGCTCATAAGAGCTTGCAATCTGACAATGAGGTGGGGTGACACAAAGTACAGGGCTTATTTACAATGATGGTATAGTTAACTGCAGGAGATACGGAACAGATAGGATCAGCATAAGTGACCACCAACCATTATTTGCGATGCATTTGAGACTGATGGAGCGGATAGGCTATGTCTAAATGACTTTGACAGGGATCATGATAGGCCGCCCTAAAAAGATCGTGTTTTTAGGGATCGCTTGAAACTATGTAAGCTGTGGATAGACGTAATTTTTTGGGATAAAGCATTCCAGAGAATTGGTTGCAGCTCAGGAGAAGTCTTGGAGCCAGGAGTTAGAGGTTTGGATTAATGCAGAAGTGAGTCTAAAGCCACTTCTAGAGTGCAGAGAATGGTTGAGGTGATAGACAGAGATGAGGGTGGAGAGGTATGGAGGTGCTGCACTGTGAAGAGCTTTATGGGGAGAATAAGCAGTTTGAACTGGATCCTATAGTGTATGGGCAGCCAGTACAATGACTGGCATATAGCAGAAGTGTCCAAGTAACAGCTAGATAGGTGATCCTGGCTGCAGCATTAAGGATGGACTGGAGAGGGAACAGTCTAGTTCCGGGGAGGCCAATCAAAAGAAAATTACAATAGTCAAGGTGGGAGTGAACCAGGGCCACAGTGAGAGTTTTTGTGGTTTCCAAGGTGAGAAAGAGCAAATTCTAGAGATGTTTTTCAGGTGCAAGTGGCAAGAGCGGGCAGAGATTGTATATATGGGGTGAAAGAAAGATCAGAGTCAAACATAACACCCAGACAGCAAGTCTGCTGCCTTATCATTATCGTGGTGCCGCACACTGAGTGAGAGATATCAGATTTAGGGAGGTTAGTGGATGGCGGGAGCAGAAAAAGTTCAGTTTTGGAAAGGTTGAGTTTCAGATAGAGAGCAGACATGATATTGGAAAATGTGGTTAGACAGTCATTGGTGTTTTTTATTACAGCGGGAGTAAGGTTAGTGGAAGAAGTGTATAGTTGTGTGTCATCAGCATAAAGATGGTACTGAAAGCCAAATCTGTTGATGGTCTGTCCAATCATAGCTGTGGATCCACTTGGAGAAATTAGAACCGGATGGAAAGAAGCCGCGTTGACCACAATAAGAGTAACTGAGTAACACACACACTCTGTTTATTCAGCCTACGCGTTTCGTGGCAAACAGGCCACTTCATCAGGGCTCCAACCATTACATCTGTGAAAGAGAGAAGAGAAGAGGTCCAAGGACTGAACCCTGAAGGACCCCAATAGTGAGAGGAAGAGGGGAGGAAGTGGAGCTAGCAAATGATACACTGAAAGAGTGTTCAGAAAGATAGGAAGAGAACCAGGAGAGAGATGTGTCCTTGATGCCGATGGAGTGCAGCATAGAGAGTAGGAGATGGTGGTCAACAGTGTCAAAGGCTGCAGAGAGATGAAGAAGAATAAGTAGAGAGTGGTCACCATTATGTTTTGCTGTCAGAAGGTCATTGGCCACTTTAGTGAGGGCAGTTTCTGTAGAATGCAGGGGGCAGAAACCAGACTATAATGGGTCTAGAAGAGAGTGAGTAGAAAGGTAACAGGTGAGGTGGGAATAGACTAGACGCTCCAGGAGTTTATAGATGAAGGGGAGATTGAAGACTGGTCTGTAGTTGTTTGTGCAGGATAGGTCAAGAGAAGTTTTCTTTAATAATGGGATAATGATCGAGTGTTTGAATGAGAAGGGGAAGATGCAGAAGAGAGTGAGAAATTAAAGATTTTGGTTAGGTGAGTGATGACCACCGGAGAGAGAGACTGGAGTAGGTGTGAGGGGATAGGGTCAGCGGTGCATGTGGTGGGATGAGAGGAAGAGAAGAGCCTGGAGACGACTTCTTCTGTGACTGGGTCAAATGTGGAGAGTGAGCCATAGGAAATCTGGGGAGAGATAGGGGTAACAGTGATTTGAGGTTGGGAGTTAATTTCCTGATGGATGTTTTCTATTTTCTTAGTGAAGTAAGAAGCCACATCATCAGCACAGAAGTCAATGATCAGGGCCTGCACTTTAGGACTGAGGAGAGAGTGAAAGGCGTCAAAGAGTTTCTTTGGGTTGTTGGATAGTGAGGAGATCAGGATGGTGAAGTAGGTCTGTTTGTCGAGGTGGAGGGCAGAGTTGTAAGTTCTCAGCATAAATTTATAGTGAATTACGTTTTCTCGTGTGTGGGGTTTCCTCCATAGACAGTCAGCACTTCTAGAGCATCGCTGGAGGAATTTAGTTTGTGATGTGAGCCAGGGCTCTTTCACTCTGTGTTTGGAAGTTTTGAGGGTGAGGGGCGCTACTTGGATCAGTGAGCTTCTGAGAGAGTCATTGTAGTGATTCACCACCAGATTCAGACAGGAGAAGGAGGAGATTGGGGACAGTGATGAGATGAGAGAGATTTTGAGTGTATGAGAGTTAATGACCTGTAGATTACTGAATGTGTGATAGGTAGGCGTGTGCTGGGGTGGGCAAGGATTTGTGAGCATGAAGGAGAGAATGTTGCGATCAGAGAGAGCAAGAGGCGAGTTATCTAAGGAAGAGGTTGAACAGAGCCGGACAAAGATCAGGTCAAGGGTGTTACCATACTTGTGTGTCTCAGAGATTGAGAACTGTGAGAGGCCAAGATACGTGGTTAAAGATAGGAGCTGGGATGCACATGGGGTGGTGGGGCTGTTATGGGGATGTTGAAGTGTCCCAGAATAAGGGTTGGTAATTCTGAGGATATGAAGCGCAGCAGCCACGGGGAGTAAAGGTCGGGAACTGGGTTGGTGACTCAGGTGGGTGGTATACCACTGCTACTCTGAGGGGGAGGGGGTGGAAGAGCCTAATGGTGTGGACCTCAAAAGAAGGGAATGAGAGTGATGGAGATGGGGGGATGACCTGGAAAGTACATCTGTTTATATGAATTTTGGTTTTCCTGCATTTATGAAATGTGTGTATCTGCTGAGCAAATTATCAAATATTCATATAAACACAAAGAAATATCTCCAGTACATGCTACAAACATGCCTCAGATACACACAATGACTACGTCATTTGTGCATCTGCTAAGAGAATACACCTCCTCCCCCCTCCTTTCTCTTCTGTCTGCAGCGAGTCCCTGTGTCTAGAGAGCTAACCACACAACAGCATACAAATCAGAGGATCGCAGAGCAGTGCAGTGATGGATAAATATTCATTCCTTGCGGAGTGGGCAGCAGAGAAGCAAGTGATCACTCACTGTAATTGAAAGATAGAATTAATCTTTTATTTTGCAGTTTACCGAGGATAGAAGATGAGTATACATAATAAAAATACATGAAAAGAGAGAGCTTAGAGAAAGGAATTTGAAGATTATATCAGTTACATAAGGTAAAAAATGTGTGTACCGTGTTAGCCAGTAGATAGAAAAATATATTGGAATCTGAGAGTCCTCAGTGGTTGATACCCTTTAATGGCTAACTGAAAAGATGGTAAACATAGCAAGCATTCGGGACATTGTGGGCCCTTCCGTTACATATGGATTTTTGATCTGACAGATTGCCTTTAATATAAATCCTCCATATAGTTCAAGAGGTAAGGACTAGTGATGAGCGAGTATGCTCTGCGCTGCTCGGTGCTCGCACGAGTATCACTGTACTCAGGCTATTCGGCGAGCACCGAGTAATCTCGCGATACTCGTGCTGTGCTCGTGGTCCTCATCCCTGCATGTTGGCGCTCTTTTGAGAGCCAGCCCACATGCAGGGATTGGCTGGCAGACCACTGCAATGCCACAGCCCTGTTAGTTGTGGCATTGCAGTGATTGGCCGGCCTGCACAGCGTGACCGAGCCTTTATAAGACCCGGCCGCGCTGTGCTCTGCACACAGGCATCCAGACAGTGAGTGTAGGGAGAGTGTCTGCTGCTGCTTAGGGACAGATTTGCGGCCCTCATAGGTAGATCCGGAGCAGGGCTTCAAACTGCTGCTGCTGACCACAACAGTTCTTCTCAGGACTAATCTAGGAGGATATAGGCAGGGTGATCCAGATCGGAATCCAAGCTTTTCTGTGACCATTACAGTCACCAGACTGGTGTACTTACTACCTTAATACAGGTTAGGGACACAAATCCTACTCTCCTGTGGCCATTACAGTCACCAGACTGGTGTACTTACTATCTTAATACAGGTTAGGGACTAAAATCCTACTCTCCTGTGATCTGAACTGTCACCAGACTGGTGTACTTACTATCTTAATACAGGTTAGGGACTAAAATCCTACTCTCCTGTGATCTGAACTGTCACCAGACTGGTGTACTTACTACCTTAATACAGGTTAGGGACTAAAATCCTACTCTCCTGTGATCTGAACTGTCACCAGACTGGTGTACTTACTACCTTGATACAGGTTAGGGACTAAAATCCTAATAATCTGTGACCATTACAGTCACAAGACTGGTGTACTTACTACCTTGATACAGGTTAGGGACTAAAATCCTAATAATCTGTGACCATTACAGTCACCAGACTGGTGTACTTACTACCTTAATACAGGTTAGGGACTAAAATCCTACTCTCCTGTAATCTGAACTGTCACCAGACTGGTGTACTTACTACCTTAATACAGGTTAGGGACTAAAATCCTAATCTCCTGTGACCTCAACAGTCACCAGACAGTTGTCGCTTTATACAGGCAAAATGCGCAAGGGCGTTGGCAAGGGCGTTGACAAGGAACAAGGAAGTGGACGTGATGATGGTGCAGGCAGAGGCCGAGGTCGTGTGCAAGCACAAATTTCGCAACAACAAAGGGGCACATCTCCTCGCTCGCACGTCCTGTCCCAAATTCTTGGGGCCCGCAGCAGTACACCGCTCTTGAACCAAGACCAGTGTCAACAGGTTGTTACTTGGATAGCGGATAATGCTTCAAGTCAGATGGGCACCTCCACAAACACCCTGTCTTCCACACGGTCAAGTGTCAGTAGCCGTGATACTGCACTGCACACTTCCCAACCTGATCCTCCTTCTTACCACCAGGACGAGTACACGTCCACGGACATTACTGATCCCACACTAGGACACTCGGAAGAGCTGTTCACGTATCCATTTGCAGATTCTGGCCTGTCGCCAGCTCCTCTTGAAGTGGGTGATGAGGAGATGGTATGTACAGATGCCCAAATATTTGAGCAGCCACGTTCTCACGAACGGAACGTTGGCAACGTGTCTCAACAACGGGGTGGACGATAATGAGACACAATTGCCAGGAAGTCAGGAGGAGGATCAGGGTGCGGAAGAGGAAGACGACGTGGTGGATGATCCAGTAGCTGACCCAACATGGCAGGAGGATATGCAGAGCGAGGCCAGCAGTGCACAGGGGAAGGGAGGCGTAGCATCCCAACAGGCAGTACAAAGCAGGGTCGTGTCCGCAGGCAGAAGGCAGCCAACCGTTCCCCGGAACACCAACACGACTCAAGGTGCCTGTGCAAATGTTCGGTCTTCCAGAGTCTGGGAGTTTTTTAAGTTGGCTCCAGAAGACTCTAAAAAGGCCATTTGAAACACCTGCCATGCCAGTATCAGCAGGGGTACGAAAACTAGCAGCCTGACCACCACCAGCATGATCACGCACATGTCAGCCAAGCACCCGACTTTGTGGGAAGTACAACAGAGTCGAGGAGCGGTGCTTGCTGATGTCACTGCTACGTCTTCGCGTGTTGGGCGTGCGAGCCAATGCCCTGTCCATTCTGGCCGCGAACAAGCCTCCGGCCCTGCACCTGAAGTTGCCCACGCACAAATAACACCAGCATCAAGCACGTCCTTGTCCCAGCGCAGCGTTCAATTATCCATTCAGCAAACATTTGAACGCAGGCGCAAATACGCTGCCAACGCCCCACATGCCACAGTCCTGAATTATCACATTTCGCGACTCATAGCGCTAGAAATGTTGCCTTTCCGGCTGGTGGAGACGGAAGCATTCCGCGACCTGATGGCGGCTGCTATCCCATGTTACTCGGTCCCCAGCCGCCACTATTTCTCCAGATGTGCCGTCCCCGCATTGCATAACCACGTGTCCAACAGCATCACACGTGCCCTGATCAACGCTGTTTCAGCCAAAGTCCACCTAACCACAGACACGTGGACAAGTGCTTGTGGGCAAGGCCACTACATCTCCTTGACGGCAAACTGGATTAATATTGTGGAGGCTGGGACCCAGTCTGAGCGAGGGACGGAACACGTCCTTCCCACACCAAGGATAGCAGGCCCTACCTCTGTCAGGGTTTCACCGACACTCTACAGCTCCGGAATGTCATGCTCCTCAGCCTCCTCCTCTTCCTCCTCCTGCGAATCCTCATCCACTGTACCCTCCAGTCCCAAGCTGGAAGCACTGCAGCACTGCCTCTGCAAAGCGGCAACAGGCTGTGCTGAAGCTAGTCTGCATAGGTGACAAACCCCACAATACAAAAGAGGTGTGGACAGCTCTGAAACAGCAGGCAGATCACTGGCTCACACCTCTGAACCTAAAGCCAGGAAAGGTCGTGTGTGACAATGGCCGGAACCTGGTGGCAGCTTTGAGGCGAGGCCAGCTGACGCATGTTCCATGCGTGGCCCATGTGCTCAACCTGGTGGCTCAGAGGTTTGTAAAGTCATACCCAGAGCTGTCTGAACTGCTGGTAAAAGTTCGCCGTCTGTCTGCACATTTTCGCAAGTCACCTGCTGCTTCAGCCGGCCTTGCCGGCTTTCAGAGCCGTTTGCGTCTTCCGGCCCACAGACTGGTGTGTGATGTCCCCACGCGTTGGAATTCAACTCTGCACATGTTGGTCAGGATATGTGAGCAGAAGAGGGCAGTTGTGGACTACCTGCATCACCTAAGCCGTCAGGAAATGGGTCAAACTCCACACATAACACCTGAGGAGTGGAGATGGATGTCGGACCTATGTACCGTCCTCCAAAACTTTGAGGACTCCACCAAGATGGTGAGCGGCGATGACGCCATTATTAGCATCACCATACCACTATTTTGCCTTCTAAAACAGTCTCTGCTGAAAAACAAAGAGGATGCATTGCAGGCCGAGCGCGATGACTTGGAGCAAGAAACAGTAGTGGGTGTGGGTGAAAACACACAGCCCAGCCTCATCTCATCACAACGTGCAGTGGAGGACTATGACGAGGAGGAGGAGGATGAAGACATGGAGCAACTCTCTGGCCAAATTGAGGATATGACATGCACACCAGTCATACCCTCGATTCAGAGTGGCTGGCCAGAGGACAGGGTGATGAGGAGGAGGAGGACAGCATGTTCAGTCATCGTGTTGGTCTGGATACTGAAGTGATGGCTGTTAAAAGTCTGGCGCACATGGCTGACTTTTTGGTAAGCTGCCTAGCTCGTGACCCTCACGTTCAGAACATCTTGTACTGGTTGACAACGCTGTTAGACCCACGCTACAAGGAGGCGTGTCTCTCATTTCTGAGGCGGAAAGGTCAGCCAAAATGCAGCAGTTCCAGAAGGCCATAGTCACGGAAGTAGGCAAATCATTCCCCTCACAAAACGCTAGCGGCATAGGTCAGGAATCGGTGGCCAACCAAGGCGTACGGCCGAGAGGGGCACAAGTCCAATCCGCCAGAGGTAGGGGAACAGTCTTTACGATGTGGGACAGTTTTCTCAGCCCCTCACGTACCACAGCCCCTGAGGTGCGGGGTAGTGCCACAAGAAATGCTAAGTTTGGCCAGATGGTGAAGGAGTACCTTGCAGATCGAACAACTGTACTGCAAGATTCCTCTGTGCCTTTCAATTATTGGGTCTCCAAGCTGGACACGTGGCATGAATTGGCTCTCTACACCTTGGAAGTCCTGGCCTGCCCTGCCGCTAGTGTATTGTCAGAGCGTGTTTTCAGTGCCGCAGGTGGAATCATTACTGATAAACGCACCCGCCTGTCAACTGAAAATGCTGACAGGCTGACTCTGATCAAGATGGGTTGGATTGGGCCAGACTTCACCACACCACCAACAAATGACAACTGATTTAAAAAAATTTTATGGGAATTTGCCATGTACCTCCACTCACTCATGGGTACACACTTCTGGACTTTGGCTAATCGCTGGACATCTCCTCCTTCTCCTCATGAGCCACCATGATGACCGTTACAATAGTTAGGCTGTTGTTTGAGGTGCACCCGCAGTGGTAAATTTTTTCACCCATTCTTTTAGAATGGGCATTACAACGACAGGAGACCCGCTCCTTTTCACTGGGAAAAATGTTTTGAGACCCTCATGCACGTCTCTATCCAGGGACAATGTGGAGCCTCCCAATTTTTGGCTGCCCTGCCAAAGGGCTATAGTACAATACACCCACTTGAGGTTTACAGGCCCTACTGCATGTCTGTATGCATGGGTCATTGTTGAACGTCCCAATTTTTGGCTGCCCTGCCAAAGGGCTATACTACAATACACCCACTTCAGGTTTACAGGCCCTACTGCATGTCTGTATGCATGGGTCATTGTTGAACCTCCCAATTTTTGGCTGCCCTGCCAAAGGGCTACACTACAATACACCCACTTCAGGTTTACAGGCCCTACTGCATGTCTGTATGCATGGGTCATTGTTGAACCTCCCAATTTTTGGCTGCCCTGCCAAAGGGCTATACTACAATACACCCACTTCAGGTTTACAGGCCCTACTGCATGTCTGTATGCATGGGTCATTGTTGAACCTCCCAATTTTTGGCTGCCCTGCCAAAGGGCTATACTACAATACACCCACTACAGGTTTACAGGCCATCCTGCACGTCTCTATCCAGGGACAATGTGGAGCCTCCCAATTTTTGGCTGCCCTGCCAAAGGGCTATACTACAATACACCCACTTAAGGTTTACAGGCCCTCCTGCACGTCATTATCCAGGGACAATGTGGAGCCTCCCAATTTTTGGCTGCCCTGCCAAAGGGCTATACTACAATACACCCACTTGAGGTTTACAGCCCCTCATGCATGTCTGTATGCATGGGTCATTGTGGAGCCTCCCAATTTTTGGCTGCCCTGTCAAAGGGCTATACTACAATACACCCACTTCCTTACAATGGGCACTTCAGGTTTACAGGCCCTCATGCATGTCTCTATCCAGGGGCATTGGTGAACCTCCCAATTTTGGACTGCCCTGGCAAAGGAAAATACTACAATAGACCCAGTTCCTCAAAATGGGCACATTATGTCAAGAGGCCTTCATGTACGTCTCTTCTCAGGGACATCGGAGTGCAGCACAATGTTTTCACGTAAAATCTTTCATGTAATCACAAAAAGTAACATACACCAGCTGTATCTCACTATTGGGTATGTGCCCTTAACATTTCCACCCTAAATATTCATTTTGGTATCATTTTGGAAGGTTTTCTGGTGACTCCGTAAAATTGGCGTGAAACTCGGACAAGATTGTTCACATCTGTGACTTTTGAGTGAGAAATGCTTGCAGGGGTCTTCCCCATGGTGTTGCCATGTCATTTCAGCACTCTTCTGAGACTTTTGTGACATTTTTAGGGTTTCTACATGCTGCCGGCAGTCATTTCATAAAAATACTCGGGTCTCCCATAGGATAACATTGGGCTCGTTACTCGGGCCGAGTTCACGAGTATCTCGGGATGCTCGGCCCGAGCTTCGAGCACCCGAGCATTTTAGTACTCGCTCATCACTAGTAAGGACCTTTCTTTAGTGCTAATTTGTATGGTGTTTACCAAGAGGGTATGCCGTGGAGGATTTTCAGGGTAATACCTTTAGGCTGCAATTGATTACCCCAGAAAAACACCCCCAGGTTGAAACTGAATAAAACACCCATACAACTGAAACTGTATGGTTCATTTTAAAGAAACAAAAATAGATATAATTAGGAGGAAAAAACTTGCCACTTTTGGCATGATGACAGATCCACTTTAGCTAGGGTACTTCATTTCTCCCACAGAAGCAATTAAACATAATGGATCTCTAATGCCTTAACTTTTAACCCTGTATACCCACATACTAAAAGTGGTTGTCCGGGGCTATTTATTTTTTTCTTATGGGACTAAGAACTTACAAGTAGGTAGTTGCTAACTACCGGCCTATTCTGCCTGGTGCTGATAAGCCGCTACTGCTCTTGTCAGTGATTCTCCCACCCACAGTGATTTCCACAGGGGATGGAATCATCACCAGTGCAGGTGATTCAATTACGGTATCACTTGTGCAATAATAGGGAAATCTTGAAAACCTGCACTGTGTGCGGCTCTTGAGGCCTGGAGATCCCTACCCTTGAATTAGGGTGCTTTCACACGCTGCTTACCGTATTTGCTGCATTTTTTTACTCGTGAGTTCATCACAAAACAGGAGTGGGTGATTACGGTAAACACAAAAGTGGAGTACTTGTTTCTATTAAACTTTTCCTCTGATTGTTCCACTTCTGGTTTTGATTGTTCCACTCCTGATTTTTGATTAGCTCAGTATGCAGCAAAATATGGTACCTAATGTGTGAACACACTCAGAGACCGTATGAAGCCGCTAGCACGTCATGGCAAACCTCTTAATGAGCAAAAATAGGCGGAACCCCCTCTTACAGTCTCCAGCCTTGCAGCATGGGTTCTGTGGGGCACCAGGTACCCATTCTGCTGCATAATTGTCGCTGTGGTGGTTGGCACATGACTCCACACCTTTAAGGCTACAGTATTTAAAGTTATGGACATGCTGAGATTCATCATGATTTGGCAGTAGGCTATATACCATAATTCTGATCATATTATTTAACTAAAAATGTCTTGTTAAGTTGAATACAGTATGGTACATTTTTGCCTAACACTATTAAATCAACGTGAAGGTAATGAAAACCGGTTTTCATTACCTTTCTATTTGACTGATCAGAGACACACCCTGAGTCTTTGGAATCTCCGGAGGAGTGAGCAGCAAGCCTGCAGTCCAGCAATCTATTAAGAAATACAATATACATCTTGTAAAAAGGTGAGCAATATTTCAATGACAGTAACTATTTATTGAAAAAGACTAATACACTTAGATCTGCGCCGGATCTATTCCATTTGTCTCTCCCCCATTAGCTCTTATCCGGAGCAGAATTCTACTAAATCAACGTGTGATTTTTGGATGTGCAGCCCATGTCTTTTGTACAGCAATAGTATTCATTCATGTTCTCAGTTGCAATGCCCCCATAACTATGAAGGACAGAGAAACAGTTGTTGCAATACTGTATTTTGTTGCAGAAAAATACCGTACAGTTGGCTGCTGCATATTGTGCATTTTTCAAGAATGTCAAAGCAGAGAAGGCTTGCATATAAAATTCCCTTCAAACTAGAAGTTATAAAATATGCTAAAAACCACGGGAACAGAGCAGCGGAGAGGTATTTCAGACCGCCTCCAACTGAAAAAATGATAAGAGAGTGGAGGAAACAGGAGGAAAATGCTGGAAAAAGCAAATCTGGTCTTCGTGGGCGTGGTGCAAAGTGGCAAGAGTTAGACGTGGACATGAAAGAGTGGATCACACGCCACAGAAATAATGGCCTTTCGGTGTCAACAAACATGATAATCTGTGAAGCCAAGCGGATTGCTGCTGAGAAAGGCATTGGTGACTTTATTGTATCACCATAATGGTGCTTCAGAATTATGAAGAGATGTGGCCTTGCTATGCGCACCAAAACGAGAATTGCACAAAAAATACCAAAAGAATATGAAGCCAAGATTTTATCTTTTCATAAATTTGTAATTGACAGCAGAAAGAAAAATGGATTTGAATTAGGCCAGATTGTGAATATGGATGAAGTTCCTCTAACATTTGATGTGCCGTCCAACAGGACTGTTGATGCAAAGGGTGCCAAAAGTGTAATGGTAAAAACTGCAGGACATGAAAAAAACCATTACACAGTTGTGTTGTCCTGCTGTGCCAATGGCACGAAACTGCCACCAATGTTAATTTTTAAAAGAAAGAACATGCCCAAAGAAGCTATCCCATGAGGAGTTGTTAGCACGTACACGAGAAAGGATGGATGGAGGAGAACGGAATGAGATTGTGGGTTGACAAAGTGTGGTCCAAACGTCCTGGAGGGCTTCTAAAAGACCAGCCCTGTTAGTGCTGGACCAATTCAGAGAACTTATCAGTGAAAACACTAAAAAGGTGTTTAAAGAAGTGAAGACCCATCTAGCGGTAATTCCAGGGGGTTTACCAGCCAGCTGCAACCTCTCGATGTTTCGATAAACAAGCCGTTTAAAGTTTGCATGCAAGAAGAGTGGAATAAATGGATGGCTGCTGGAAATCATGACCTGACACCAACTGGACGTATGAAGAGGCCCACTATTACTAAATTTGTGAGTGGGTGAACACATCATGGCAATCCGTGAAGGATGAAACGGTTATACGTTTCAAGAGATGTGGGATTACCAATGCCTTAGATAGCACCAAAGATGATTTGCTTTATGAGGACAGTGGAGAAAGTGACACTAATGGGTGTGAGGACTTGAGCTTCCTAGACTCTGACAGCAGTGATGAATCCACTTCCACTTCTGTGCCTGAGAACTAACGTTTCTCTCACTTGTTATCTGGAACATGTTTTTTCCTGGTACTTACGGTACATGGGACTGTTCTCACATGTTACCCACAATGCGGCTGTTGACTCCTGTTGAGTCTACAATGTTAACATAATATTTTATTTTTTAATTAAAGGATTTTGCACACTATTTGACTGCGATGAGGAATTCCTGGGATTCCCTGACTAGAAGATTGCAGTGCCGGAGGATTAAAGTTTCTCCTCACTTGTTAGCCAGAACATGGATCTTTCTGTTACTTACGGTACATGTGACTGTTCTTACATGTTACCCACCATGCTGATGTTGACTCCTGTTGAGTCTACTATGTTAAAATAATATTTTATTATTTAATTAAAGGTTTTTGCACACTATTTGGCTCAAAATATTTTTTTTCTAATTTTCCTCCTCTAAAATCTAGGTGCGTCTTATAATCAGGTGCGTCTTATAAGCGAAAAATATGGTAATTGATTTTTAAACAATGCAAGGAGGTCCTGAAGGCTGACTGTAAAGAATGGAGTGGCCCGAAAGATGAGAGTATTTTTTCTTAAACCTTTGATGACCCATTACAGCTCTGCAAAATGGCGGCCGGTGAATTCTGGATTTGCTGAATCTGTGTAAAAGCGCATTACACATTATCTGCACTTTGACTGATTTTTGTAAGGTAAAAAATGTGTGTACCGTGTTAGCCAGTAGATAGAAAAATATTAGAATCTGAGAGTCCTCAGTGGTTGATACCTTTTAATGGCTAACTGAAAAGATGGTAAACATAGCAAGCTTTTGGGGCACTAAGGCCCAGGGCTATGAACTTTTGACTTTTCTTATGTGAGCTCTCTCGCTTCATTTATTGCTCTCCACAACTCACTTAAGTATTTTTAGGCTTCCACAGGCCACTAACCCTATAATAATACAATTTGTTCTGCTTATCTTAGAAATTTGGTTTCTCTTTTCCCGGCTCCTCTACCCCACCCTAACCTGACTCTGCTTAACGTCACCTGTCGTATTTACCACAGCTTATAACACTGTTTTTTTTTTCCTTGTTTTTTTTCTTTTGCTTATGTATATATGTATGTGTCTTCAGAATTTGTGTCATTACCAGCCTGACGAAGGGAACTCAGCGTCCCTAAAGCTTGCTATGTTTACCATCTTTTCAGTTAGCCATTAAAAGGTATATATATAATACATAATATATATACATATATAATATATAATAAGTATATTTTGCAGATTTTTGTAACATTTAAGTTCAATTCCACTTGATTATGTTTGCTCATTTCTAGTTTTAACCATTGCTAAATATTAGTTGCAGCAGACCAATGAAGGTGCTATGCTGCCCCTATGTCTCTTATTGGCCCTGCCCTGGATTTGTATTTTCACAATCACCAACCATTGAGTATTTTCTACGGCACAGGGGCAAGAACAATCTAATAATAAAAGGACATGGACTAAATAAAAAAACAAGACTTAAAGCCTCCATATATAAAAGTAATCCAAACCCATAGGTTTTGGTAGGACTGGCGACCATTTATTGTACATAGTGGCCTATTGACTATCCCTCAATATAATATGTTGGTAGCCATAAGGAGAAATCAATTAGAATTCAATTACCTGATCCTTTTAATCTCTGAGTCTGCCTGTGGCCCTTCCATAGAGAACACAGGAACTGCGGTCTATACCAAGCATTCCTTTGTATAAGGAAGAAAAGGACTCCTCTCTCTTTGTATGGCCAGACTAAAGATACAAGGGGCAAGCCCAGCTCATACAATACAACGCACTTTACTAATGTTAAGAAATACTGATCTTGAGATATTCCAAGAATATATAATGGTCTATTCTTCTACATGGTTTGAGAATTGTCTGGATGCGTTTTCGTTGTAGTTGCATTTTAGCAGTACTACTGCATATGCTTTTGTTTTCCAAGACACAAAGCTAAGAACAGTCAGGGCACTGTACAATCATTCATCATCTCAATTAATTTAATGAATCCCGTCTGTGGGTAGGTAGAGGGAGCAGGCAGGATGATGCTGAAGCAGTTTAGCGATTGGCAATATTAGATTTTGCAGGAAACGAGGCTGGAAATTGGATATTGCAGATTCTTAAACTCAGCAGAACCTCCTTGTGAATTAAAAAAATGAGATATGGAAAAATTGCTTGAGAAAAGCTGTGCTGTGGGAATTTGTGCTGGAGGTTGAGGGTCGCGCATTGTTTAAACCTATACTGATGAATGCACATTATTACATGAGGGCATTTAAACATGAACTCATATAGAGTTTGTTAAATTATCCTGTACATGGAGGATATAAAAATGTACTGATCTATAAGAGTTGAATATTGCAGTCGTTTTTTGTAACTGACAGCTACATAACTTCATTTTTAAAGTGTATATTCATAGAGAACATGTCAGCACAAGGCTGTAATGATACTGTAATGCTAATCAAAGTGGTAAGTTTGATGAAGAAGTCTACTTTGTATTGGCAGTTTTCTGCTAATTAGATTTGGTGCCCAAAGGACAGAATCTACATTGGGTCTTCTCCTCCCTGTTTGTGATTCCCCAGATCCCCTACCTGCCTCCTCTGCTTGAGAGGGAGATTTCAAAACTAGGAGACAGGACAATTAATAAGCAGTGTCTTGTCATTCAAAGACAAGACCGGAGACACACAGAAAGACTGGGGTATCACAGACAGGGAGACGTCCCAGTGTACAGTCCAGCCCTGGTGCACCGAAATTCAATTAACAAAACATTTCAGATGGTGATTTAAGCAAAACTACAAAGCAGCTTTTTTCACCAAAGGGATTGATTTAACCTGTATTATGGTGAAATTACAGCCCTGGCGTTACTAGAAAAGAATTGTATGGTTTAGAAACATTATTTTCAAGCACCCTATCATAGTATTGGAAGTTAATTTGGGAACCTTTTTTCAGATCTTCATTAGTTAGCTGGAGTGGATCATGGATACAAAGAACTGCTCTTTCTCTAAAGGACCTAACTTGTCAGTAGCTTATTTTTAATAGACATTATAACAAATTAAATGCTTAACTTCTCTGGTAGTGGCACTATATGGAACAATTGAAGTCAGTTTCACCAAGTATATGTCACTTGAGCTTTTGAAGTTTGAGGCTGGTTTCACATTGCGTTTTACTTAAATCCGATGCTGTCCGATGAAAGTCGGAAAGCATCGGATCCGAATCAGCCCCCATGTTATCCAATGGGGATCGGATCGGATTTGGCATAATTGCCATCCGATTTACCTCCGATTCTGTCTGATTTTTTGCAGGAGCAAAAATCGTAAACTGCTGCGATTTTGGCTCCTGAAAAAAATCGGAGAGAATCGGATCGGAGGCAAATCGGATGGCAATTATGCCAAATCTGATCTGATCCGATGCCTTTAGCATGGGGCCCTATGGAGTAGGGTCCGAGGAAACATCTGATGTATCCTTGGACCTGAATTTAGTGTACTGAGCATGCTCAGTACATGCTCAGTACACTAAAACTATTGTGTTCTGCCTAATTTCACTTCCGCAATGTATATACATATATTGCGGAAGTGAAATATAACTAAAATCAAGTGTTTAAAATAAAAAAATCTTTATTCTCACCATGCCAGCGCTCCCCCGGCATCTCCATCAGCTCCCGCTTGGTAACAGGACCTGGGATGATGTCACAACCCAATCAGCTGTTCAGGTCACATGAGCGGTTATCGCGGTAACCGCTCATGTGACCGATGACGCTTATGACATCATCGCAGGTCCTGTAAAACCGATCGGGAGCTCTATGGACACGCTGGGGGAGTGCTGTCAGGTGAGAATAAAGATTTTTCATGTTGGAATGACAGGAGGAGCAGAGAGAAGAGGAGAGGGGAGAATAGGGTGACAGCAGGGAGAAAACAGGGGGACAGCAGGGGACACCAGGGCAAAACAGGGGGACAGCAGGGGGAAAACAGGGGGACAGCAGGGGACACCAGGGCAAAACAGGGGGACAGCAGGGGGAAAGCAGGGGGACAGCAGGAGACACTAGGGAACAACGAGATGACAGGAGGCAGAGAGGAGGGGGAGCAAGGTGACAAGAGACCAAACTGATCCCGCAAAATGCCAGAATCGGATGCCTATTTGGCATCTGATTGCAGGGATCAGTTTGGATCCGACGCTGTCTGATTTTCATCGGACAGCATCGGATTTAACTAAATCACAGTGTGAAAGCAGCCTGAGCTGCAGAACATTCTGTAATCAACTTATTTTTATGGGAACCAAAAAAGTAATCTCTCAACTATAAACAGCCCCTATAAATGATGCAGTGTGTTTCAGTAGTGATTCACAATAGCATGTCTTCCATTTAGTTATTGATTTGATTTTCCGTAATGCAGTACTGCATTTGAATCTAAATCTTTGAAAAAGAGAAATGTTTTTTAGGCGGCCGTCACACGCTTCAATATCGATAGCGATATTATTAGCGATCACGTGCACGCGCGATCGCTAACAATATCGCTCACATCGTTGGTGAGCTGTCACACAGGCAGACTCACCAGCGATGTGGACCAGAGAGATCGCTGGTAACTATGGTACACATCGGGTTACTAGGCGCCGCGCGGCGCTTAGTAACCTGACGTTTACCATAGATACCATCTCCCAGCATATGCTCTGCCGCTGGGAGATCGTTCATCGTGGTGTCACACACCACGATGATGCAGATTGATCAAGAGTTTATCGCTTGATATGAGCTCCGGCTCACCAATCTGCGATCTAACGATCAAGCGATTTTACATTGTAAAATTGCTTGGTTGCACGCAGCGACGCACAAACGATATCGCTTAAGCGATCAAAAAGCAGATCGCTTAAGCAATATCGTGCATTAAATTGATGCGTGTGACGGCCGCCTTAGCTACACACCAAATTTTTAAGTTATTCCCTAACGATAGGATAATGGATTGATCTAGAGCCCAATGAGGGATCACTGTACTACTGAAGTGAACCAGTGATGAGACCTTTTGAACGGGTTTGATTTTTCTCTCTTTTGAGAGAATAGCTCTATAATAACTCTGCACATTCACTCTGTTCATTCTCTATGGGACTGCCCAGGATAGCCAAGGAGTTCCCGCTAATAGACCCCAACATTTAGGAAATTATCTCCCATGAATTGGATATATCTTATAAACTCGGTACAAACCCTTAAGAAGATGATTTGCAGTTAATATAATATATCCTTGTTGGTGTGAAGCTGCTGTACTGCTATATAGTTTTTAAGGTTGAAGGAAGACTTTAAGTCCATCTAGTTCAACCCATAGCCTAACATGTTGATCCAGAGGAAGGCAAAAAAAACCTATGTGGCAACACTAAGCTCCACATTGGGGGAAAAAAATTCCTTCCTGACTCCAGATACGGCAATCAGACTAATTCCCTGGATCAACGCCCTATCAAAGAATCTAGTATGTATAACTGGTAATATTATAGTTTTCAAGAAAGGCATCTAGGCCCTTCTTAAATGTTAGTAGTGACTCACTCATTACAACATCATGTGGCAGAGAGTTCCATAGTCTCACTGCTCTTACAGTAAAGAATCCGCGTCTGTGATTATGATTAAACCTTCTTTCCTCCAGACGTAGAGGATGTCCCCTTGTCCCAGTCTCAGGCCTAAGAGTAAAGAGATCATTAGAAAGGCCTCTGTACTGTCCCCTCATATATTTATACATTATTATAAGATCACCCCTAAGCCTTCGTTTTTCCAAGCTAAATAACCCCAAGTTTAATAACCTGTCTTGGTATTGCAGACCCCTTAGTCCTCTAATGACTTTTGTCGCTCTTCTCTGGACACGCTCTAGTTCAGCTATGTCTTTCTTATACACCGGAGACCAGAATTGTACACAGTATTCTAAGTGTGGTCGCACTAGTGACTTGTATAGAGGTAAAATTATGTTCTCCTCATGAGCATCTATGCCTCTTTTAATGCATCCCATTATTTTATTTGCCTTTGCAGCAGCTGCCTGACACTGGCCACTAAATGTGAGTTTGTCATCTACCCATACACCCAGGTCTTTTTCAGTGACAGTTTTGCCCAGTGTTTTACAATTAAGCACATAATTATACCTTTTGTTTCCTCTGCCCAAGTGCATGACTTTACATTTATCCCCATTAAAGGGCATTTGCCATTTAGCAGCCCAAGCTTCTAGTTTACATAAATCCTCCTGTAATATAAAATTGTCCTCCTCTGTATTGATTACCCTGCAGAGTTTAGTGTCATCTGCAAATATTGAGATTCTACTCTGTATGCCCCCTACAAGGTCATTAATAAATATATTAAATAGAAGCGGGCCCAACACTGACCCCTGTGGTACCCCACTGTTAACTGTGACCCATTCTGAGTGTGGAAAAGCTATATTGCTTATGGGAACCCATCACCTGATTCATGCTTCCTAAACTATGAGCAACAGGAATCCGAGTTTTACTGCATGATTGCAGTCAAGTATATTTTTCTCTAAAAGTATCTGACATTTCAGAGAGAGTATGCATTAACCTCTTCCTTCGACCTTGGGCATACCTATATGTCCTAGCAAGGAAAGCATTCCCAACCTAAGACATATAGGTACGTCCTGGCGATTTTGTGGGCATAGCAACTGTGCCCGAGCGACTGCTACCAAGTCTCCAGCTGATGTCACAGCTGATACCAAGCACTCACTGCCAGGAGTGATACCTGTGCTGCTCTGGCCAGTTTAACTCCCTAGCGATCACCGCATTTAGGTGGCTGAAAAAAAGAATGCGCTTCTCTCCTAAGCAATCAAGACTTCCCCTGTGATGTGATCACGGGCATCCGCAGCCATCATCATGATGACCCCCTTGTCACCCAGCTACGGAGAACCTCGCACACCATGCTATGTGCATGGTGTGCGAGGCAAAATGTCAGTGCCGTGAGTGCAACATTCACATATAATCTATTGCACTGCTGGTACTTTGTAATTGATTATATCAGGGTTCAAATGAATAAAAAGTGATCTCCATTAAAAGGATTAAGGGGAACCTGTCACAAGGTTTTTGCAACCTAATCTGAGAATAGCATAATATAGGACCCGAGATCCTGATTCCAGCAATGTGTCACTTACTTACTTCTCAGTGTACTTTTGATAAAATCACCGTTTAATCAGCTGGAGATTATCATTAGCAGTCTACTTGGCCTGCTGCCACGTAGACTAGCATATTCACAGACTGCTAAATCTGCAACAGAGAAAACACTAATTTTATCAAAATGACAGCAAGCAGCTCAGTAAATGACACATCGCTGGAACCAGGGTCTCTATTTCTACATTATGTTGCTCTCAGATGGGATAGCAAAACCTGGTGACAGGTTCCCTTTAAGTAAAGAAGATACAAAAGTTACAAAAAATGTAAAATTATGAAAACAAACCCATAAAAATAAAAAACAAAAAAAATAATACCAATAAATATGTCTATGTAAAAAATTAAACAAAGTACACATATTTGATATTGATACATTTAGAACAATCTGCTCTATAAAACTGTCACAGGAGTTAATCTCTTCACTGAACACTAAAAAAAATTAAAAATGTTGCAAAAACACCATGTTTTTTCACCATATGTTCAAAAAAGTGCAATTACCTGTGTTGTAAATAAAAATGGTATAGCTGAAAATGTCATCTTGTCCAGCAAAAAAAACAATCTGCCAAACAGCTGCACCAGCAGAGAAACAAAAGAGCTTCAGCTTTCAGAATACAGCAATGAAAAACAATTATTTTTTTCTATAAAACTATTTTATGGTGTAAAAGCAGCAAAACGTAAAAAAACTATATAAATGTTGTATTGCGGTAATCGTACTAACCCACAGATAAAACCATTTTCTGTATCTCCTTGGGGATTAGAAAGCGATCAAAAAAGATTATTTGGATAAAAATGGTACCAATAAAAACTCCAACTTATGTCGCAAAAAATAAACCCACACATCACTGTGTCGGCAGAAAGATAAAAAAAAAACATAGCCTTCAAAATTCAGTGATGCAAAAAGTATTTATTTTGTAAAAAAGTGTTTGTAGTGTGATGGTAGCCAAAACTAAAAAAAACTATATAAATCTGGTATTGATGTGATCATACTGACCTGACAAATAAAGCCACCTCATCACTTATACCACGAGGTGAATGGCATAAAAATACTAATAAAGTAAATTTTTCAATTGCTTTTAATTTGATCTTTCTGCCTCTCAAAGATCGTAGTAAGGGTACCGTTACACGTCGCAACATTGCATGCAATTTCATTTGCAACTTACTGGTTGCAGTGATATCATGACCACATTGTTACATTTGTACACGACAACAAAATAGAACAATGTGTCCATGATTTCACTGCAACCAGTAAGTTGCAAGTAAAATTGCATGCATTGTTGCGACGTGTAACGGTACCCTTAGTTTCTGCTCATGGTTACCCTGTGCTCTACGTTGAGCACTTACATACATTTAAATCTCTGAAAAATCTCTGAAAAATGTAATTCAAACAATATGCCCAATGGAAAATTTACCGTTATGGGTCAGAGGGAGTCATTTTGAATTTCCATCTGACCTGTGATCTGGTGGTGTCCATCTATTTACATATTTGTTAAGGTATGCACAACAGTGTGGTCAACCAAAGATTTGTGCACTTATGAAAAGAAGTACACCGCTGAACAGAGGCCCAACAGAGTCCAGAGTAACTCTGCTGCTTCAATTAGGTATAGATCCGTCAGGGGATTCACCTGAATTACATATTTTGAACATGTAGCTGAAAAGCCGAATATGAGTGCACAGGATAGAGCAGAGGATAAATGTGAACTGATCCAAAGTGTTCTGTACCCAAATTGGCACCAACTGTATTCAAGTCAACTCACAAAAAACAAGTCCCCAGGCAGGTTTACCATATGTTTGGTATTCTTGTAGTGAGGACGCCCGCTTAATTTATAGGGTGTGTGTCTTTTGAAGCACAAGCAGAGCACAATGTACGAGCACTTGAATGTCCTGGGCACTACAAGCACTTATTTGCAATTTTTTAATTCTGCAACATTTATGATGTTTGACTCCATCTGTGTTTTCAAGACATAAAATAATCACTTTACCCATAGATGAACTCCCAGAGGTGTGTAATTTCCAAAATGGGGTCTCTTTATGCAAAAAGTCCATAGACACTGAGATGCCAATCACAGCATTGGGTGTGCGGACTGCCAGGCAGGAGGCAATGTTGTTCAGAAAAAGAGAGAGACGCAAGGACGAGTTGAGCCAAAATCAGTGAAACACAGGAAAATGTACAGTTTTTTGTTTTGACAAATAAGCCTTTAGGACTTTGATAATGCAATTATAACAAATTAAAAGTTCCTGTAGTTCCTGTGGACAAAAATAACATAAATATTAGGACAAAGACACAAAGATAGAAAGAGACATGACACGCCTGCACCAGGGCCGTGGGTTACTCAGAACCAAGCTGAACAGTTCTTTCTGGGGATGTCACGGTGGCGTGACCCAGCTTCGTGGCCCTGGCCGTGTCATAAAAATGGTGGGGAAAGTTTATAATGAGTTAAGTCATGTAGCCACCTGAGGTATTCGGTAATTGGATGGCCGACACTAAGGTTCAGATCCACTGGGGCGGTTGGTGACGCAGCATAGATGTTAAAGCTCTTCATGGGTAGAGGAGGGCCCCAGGGAGTTATAAAGTCTATTTGATGATGGTAACTGTTGTAGTATAGGCCAGGTGACATAGTATATCAATCTGAGGACACAGCAGGGTGAAGTCTTCACACTTTACTCACAGTTTTCCAGGTTACAACAACCAGCCAAATGCTGTGTCCTCCGGGTCGGTGATACAGCCAACTCTCAGGTAGCTTGGGTGTACTTTACCGGGACCCACATCTAGTGTACCTTCCCAGGTCATCTCTCTGCGCTGGCTCTTGCCCTCCTGCCCTGCACCTCACACACAGTGTCCCAAGCCAGCGGCCTTGGGTCCTCTCGGGCGACTTCTACCTTGACCCTATGCGGCCGTCTTTTTAGCGAGTATGTGTGGATTTTGGCTGCTGCACATGAAGATACCACAGCATCTGGTTTTCAAGTTGAGTCTTATAGTCTCTTTGCTAGTCTGGGGCCAGTCCCCTCTGTGACCTGGTCCCTCCACCCGACTACGGTTGGTGTAGATTTGGGCTCCATGGGTGGATCTCACACTTCCCGTGCTCCTAGGACTCCTTCTCTGTCTCTGGAGCCCCTCGCTAGCTCCTGAATCTCTCCTCTCGCTTCCGTTTTCCTGGGACGAGCTCTTCCCGGCTCCAGTCCCCAGGACGTCTCTCTCTGTCACTCCACTCGTGACTGACTCCTGTCACCAACTCCTCACCAACTGACTGACGTTTTCCACAGATTCCCCCAACTTCCTCTACTTCCGGATGTCCTACCCTTATCTACTTTCTCCACCCACACCTTCTACCTAGTTCCCCCTTCAGCCAGGGATGGGGCCCTCCCTATCTATGGTCCTCCCAGATCCCCTGGCCTGGGGTGGTGTGGGTGTGTGGGTACTGGGTAGTGCCCCCTTCTTACCTAAGAGTGGGGTACCATGCCACTGGCTGAGGTGCAGTACCTCTGTGGCGACTGGACCCTCAGGGATGCCACAGAATCATTCATAGAAAACTTACATTAGTCTTTTCTTGACAGAAATATGCTCTTAGAGATTGTAACAATGGATAAAAGTACCTATAAACAAAAGGACCATAATTCACAGTGCATAATGGCACTGCACACACCTGCAAATAACCATATTTTGTGGATTATAAAATGAACCAGATTATAAAAACACACCCCACATTAAAGGAGTAATTTAGGAAAAGAAAAAATAATTTAAACGGGGGTCCGTCCTATAATCTGGTGCGACTCATGAGCAGTGTATCTGACCCGGTTGCCCCACCATGCTGCCGCCATCAACCCCCACAACTGGGACCCTGGCTTTTGTATCCCTGCTGCACCATCACACCCACCACACCCAGTAAAATGCTGTTCAGATTATAAAACACACCCAGATCCAGATTATCTTAATTTCATGACTTTTATTCTGTTGCCAAGGATGGACTGGGACTGAGATTCAGCTCTGTCAGTTGAGAGCACAAAGTTCCACTTGCTGTGTGGTCAATGTGCAATATGTGTATGTATTTTGGGGTTGTGCCTGAGTTGGGTGTATGGGTGTATGCCACCTTTTCAAAATAAATATTTCTGCAAACTGTATTTATAATCTATAGACAAGCCTGAACTGACATTATGTAGAATATACACTTCACTTAAGGAAAATGTTGTTTTATTTTAACTGGAAGGAAAAGCATATTATTATTAAAGAACTCTGTGAGTCACTTAAGAACAATTAAGCACATGTTGTCCCTAGGGATGGGCAAATCTACTCGCTAGGACTCGTTACTCGGCGAGTAGTAAGGGACTCGCAGGACTCGGTACTCTGCGAGTTTCCCAGTGATTACTCGCACGAGTCCAATGCAAATCAATATCAATCCTAGTTTTGTCAGAAACGCTGACAAAACTAGGATTGCCATTGTTTGCATTAGACTCGGCTACTGTGCCAGTGATAGCAGGGAAACTCGCAAAGTAACTGCTGTTTCTTTGCAGCCGAGTCCAGCTGTCTGCTCTGTGCAGCTCCAGGGTCCTAGAGGCCGCCTGCTCACAGAGATGATGTAGCAGTGCTGAGATTGTTCTCAGTCTGCTCATTCCCTGTGCATAGGCATCTATATCTATGCACAGGGGATGTAGCAGAGAGGACATCGCGTTTTGGACTACGTCGGACGGATTTTTTTAATTAAAGATGGAGTCCCTAATGGCTTTTTTTTTAATTTCAAATAAAAATTTTTCTCTGTGTTGTGTTTTTTTAACCCTTTATTGGAGATTCTTAGTGGCTGGGTCAAACGTGGCCTGACATTAAGAATCTCGGGCTTAATACCAGCTTGTATAACAAAGCTGGTATTAACCCCTTTATTACCCAGCGTGCTACCGCCATCAGGGCCGCTGGAAGAGCGGGGTTCAGTGCCAGAGGATGGCGCTTCAATGAACGCTCCATCATCTGGGGCGGCTGCGGGCTGCAATTTGCAGCGGGGGGTGCCCAGAAAGCTTGGGCATCCCTGCGCTGCGGATTCCAGCCCCCAGCTGCTTAGCTGTACCTGGCTAGACATAGAAATTGCGCGGATCCCCACGCATTTTTTTTTTATTATTTCATGAATTTCAGAGTCAGAGTCTCAGAGTCAGAGTCAGAATCTCAGAATTTCATGAAATAATTAAAAAAAAATGTGTGGGGCTCCGCGCAATTTCTATGTCTAGCCAGGTACAGCTAAGCAGCTGGGGGCTGGAATCCGCAGCGCAGGGATGCCCAAGCTTTCTGGGCACCCCCCGCTGCAAATTGCAGCCCGCAGCCGCCCCAGAAGATGGCGCGTTCATTGAAGCACCATTCTCTGGCGCTGAACCCCGCTCTTCCAGCGGCCCTGGTAGCGGTGGCACGCTGGGTAATAAAGAGGTTAGGGCCAGCTTTGTATTATCAGCTGGCTCTAAGCCCGAAATTTATGGCGGTCACGCCAATATTAGACATGACCGCCATGAATTTCTATTAAATTGTTTTAAAAAAAACACAACACAAAGAATTTTTTTTATTAGAAATAAAAAAAAAAGCCATTAGGGACTCCATCTTTAATTAAAAAAATCCTCTTCCGTCCGACGCTGTCCAAAACGCGATGTCCTCTCTGCTACATCCCCTGTGCATAGATATAGATGTCTATGCACAGGGAATGCGCAGACTGAGAACAATCTCAGCTCTGCTACATCATCTCTGTGCACAGACATTCATGTCTGTACACAGGGAATGAGCAGACTGAGAACAATCTCAGCTCTGCTACATCAGGCAGCAGGCAGGCTCTAGGACCCTGGAGCTGGCAGCCAGCACACTGAGTAGACAGGACTCTTATCTGTGCGAGTTTCCCAGCGATTACTTACAAAGTAAACGAGTCCAATGCAAATAAATGACAAAACTAGGATTGCTTCAGGCTGAAGCTTCCGACACACATCTGCGATTTGTAAATCTCACACTACTCGCTATTACTCGCTTCCCCATTCATTAACATTGGACTCGCTAGACTCGCAATGAGTAGCGAGTCCTGTGCTCGGACTCGCTAGAGTCAAGCGATTCCGAGTAATTTAGGATTCGCCCATCACTAGTTGTCCCCCCACTCCTTTTCCTAGTTTAGGGTCTCCTACAAACATGGCACACCCCAATGTTGGAAGAAATAGAAAATACCTGTAATGTACTGTAAATGCAATTCCAAAATGTGTGCTAAGACTTCCTACCTTGGATGTCTCGTTATATAGACAAAATAATGCATAGTGTAAACCCTAAACAGTTATTGTACAGTATAAAGTGTCCCTGAAATAAATCAATCTATCCTCTATGTCCCTTGATATAAATTATACCATTCCCAGTGCTACTAAAATAAACAATACAACACATACATTTTGGGGAAAAATTAAGGCATGAAATGGGTGCAAAAAAATGTACTGGGCTGTTTATGTGTGCAAATAAAAGGGATAGAAGCTATCTGTTACATTGCTGCTATAGTAGGGATGAGCGAGTACTATTCGGACTCGCTATACTCGCAACGAGTAGGTCCCGGTACTCAGTACTCATTGCGAGTATAGCGAGTCCAATTACTTTCGCAGTGTATCTATAAATACACTGCTAAAGTACCCTAAAAGTGAATAAAAGTTGTTAAAAATAATAAAATTACATACTCACCTGTCCGAAGCCTGCACCGGGACCATCCCAGAAGACCTGCGATCACCGAACAAGGACCTGTGCCTTCCAGCTAATCAGATGGCCAGTAGTGATCTGGCCAATCAGATGGTGACACGTCACAACCACGTGATCGCTAGCGGCCACCTGATTGGCCAGATTGCAAGGTCCCAGGTGTACTGCTAGGACCTTGCAATCTGGCCAATCAGGTGGCCGCTAGCGATCACGTGGTTGTGACGTGTCACCATCTGATTGGCCAGATCACTACTGGCCATCTGATTGGCTGGAAGGCACAGGTCCTTGTCGGTGATCGCAGGTCTTCTGGGACGGTCCCGGTGCAGGCGTCGGACAGGTGAATATGTAATATTATTATTTTTAACAACTTTTATTCACTTTTAGGGTACTTTCGCAGTGTATCTATAGATACACTGCGAAAGTTATCGGACTACTCGCTACTCCCGTGTACTCGTAAGATACTCGTCGAGTTCCGAATAGTAGCAATTATACTCACTCATCCCTATGCTATAGCTATTATTTCTGTACTAAACAAGCATGTAATGTATCAGATTATTTGTGTTATAGTAACTTTGCGCTCATGGGCCCTGATGCGAAAGCTCCAATGGGGTCTTCAATTATAACAATAGTCCTTTTCTATAGGCCACAGGGAATTTTGGGGCCCCCTAGGCTTCAGGGCCTGGGTGCACCCCTGCACCTGTTGTAGGTATTCACCTGATGATGTACAAGAAAACTATGCTTGACAACTTGAAAAAGCACAGAAATTGTATTTCAAGAAGGTAATAAATGTTACACATAGATGTAAGGCGGCCGTCACACGCATCAATTTCTTGAACGATATCGCTTAAGCGATCTGCTTTTTGATCGCTTAAGCGATATCGTTTGTGCGTCGCTGCGTGTAATCAAGCGATTTCACAATGTAAAATCGCTTGATTGTTTGATCGCAGATTTGTGAGCCGGAGCTCAAATCAAGTGATAATCGATTGATCAATCTGCATCATCGTGGTGTGTGACACCGCGATGAACGATTTCCCAGCGGCAGAGCCTATGCTGGGAGATGGTATCTATGGTAAACGTCGGGTTACTAAGCGGCGCGCGGCACCTAGTAACCCGGTGTGTACCATGGTTACCAGCGATCTCGCTGGTTCACATCGCTGGTGAGTCTGTCTATGTGACAGCTCACCAACGATGTGAACGATATTGTTAGTGATCGCGCGTGCATGTGATCGCTAACAATATCCATCACTAAATTGAAGCGTGTGACGGCCGCCTAAGGAAGATAAAACAATAAGGGTCGTCTGGCCGTTTTGCCCCTTGGTTAGCCTGATTGTGATAAAGTATTTTGGTTACCGTAAATGGATATGCAGCCAAATTATATTAAACCCAGAGTTTCACTTGCAAGAGCAATGTGAGTGTCTTCAGTGTGTCTCCCATTGCATCACCTGTCAAGGTCACCCGCTCTCCGGATAGGAGTGGGTCAACTGGATAGGAATACATGCAGCTCCATGATCGTGTCTGGAGAGAAGGTGGCTGTGCTGGGTGATGCAATGCGAGACACGCACAAGACTTTTGCATCATTCTCGCAAGTGGAACCCCAGCCTAATGGGAAGACACTGTTGTACACTGCTATATGGAGGTCAAGAGGACATTCTTTTGGCCTTTATCTGACTAATCGACCCATATGTACAGTGTTCTTTAGGAGGTTTTCAGATGTATATGTAAACCTTGGGGCAAAAATGTAGTTGAAGACAGAGGAATTGTGCCACAAATAATTGTACATATTAACTAATAGATCTTAAAATGAAAACAAGTTCCACAATTGAATGTGTTAAAAACAAATGTTCCGGTTCCCGATATATAAATGCATAAATGTACCTCTGTGAAATGTATCTGTCCAACCATGCAGGAATAGGTAGGGTACATCACTGCTTCAGGGAAGGGGAGGAATTAAAGGAGGATATACAGACAATACAGTCTGGGATCGTAGTGCTTCTTTAGGTAATGAAAAACATTTCATTGCTTATTAAAAAACTTGTTTTACATCACAGAAAGAATGAGCTGCAATAAAATGAGGGGGATTGGAGCCGATTGAAATTACTAGGGGCAAATTTCTCTACACATTATTTGTTGCTCCACCTACCGTGTTTTCCCGAAAGTAAGGCCCTGTCTTACATTTTTTTGGGGGCCAAAAGTGGCCCCCTGTCTTACTTTCGGGGGGGGGCCTTACATTGGAGGCCCCACCGTCCATCCATCCATCCACACACTGCAGCCATCCATCCACACATTCCCACACATACAGACACATGCATACACATATATACACACCATACACACCACACACACAGTCACACACACACACATAGCACTGCTTCTTACCGGGTCCGGTGTGGGGTCCCCGATGGTCCTGTGCCGTCCTCTGTGCTCCGGTCCGGTCCTCGAGATGATCCGCTGCCATCCGCCGTGTTCCGGTGCCGTTTTGCACCGGTATTGCCGTTCCTAGGCTCCATGGTCCCTGCTCTTCCGGAGTTCAGGCCGCAGCTCCGCCCAGGTCATAGTGTGGGCCAATCAGCATAGCGGCGCTCACGTCAGAAGCAAGCGTCATCGGGTGCTTGCCTCTGACGTCAGTGCCGCTATGCTGATTGGCCCACACTATGACCTCGGCGGAGCTGCGGCCTGAACTCCGGAAGAGCAGGGACCATGGAGCCTAGGACCGGCAATACCGGTGCAAAACGGCACCGGAACACGGCAGACGGCAGCGGATTATCTCGGGGACCGGACCGGAGCACAGAGGACGGCACAGGACCATCGGGGACCCCACACCGGACCCGGTAAGAAGCGGTGCTATGTGTGTGTGTGTGACTGTGTGTGGGTGTGTATGATGTGTATATATGTGTATGCATGTGTCTATATGTGTGTATGTATGTATGTACACCCCCCCGTGTTTCCCCGATAGTAAGACCCCCCCTCCCCCCTACCCTGCCTTACATTCGGGGGGGGGGGGTCTTACATTAGCAGACCCCCCGTCCCCCCCCACCCTGTCTTACTTTCGGGGTGGTCTTACTATCGGGAAAACACGGTAGGAATTTTTCTTGTATCATGTATGTATTGTGGAAATCGAGACTTACTTGGCGGTATTTCAGGTAGGCACGTGAGGCGATTTAAACAAAATATCCAAGCTGCTTTATTTAAACTTCATAAAGCAAGCCACAAACAAGGAAAATAAATGGCCTATCGTGGCAGGAAGGCAGGATACAACTCTGGTATGGGGATGTGTGAGCAGTTAGTCCCACCCATGTCTCTGACTGCATGTAAACCGGGCCCTTGTTAGTTCTAGTAACCCTCTATTACTATACGTACTGGAGCTTGCTTCAAGGAATACTTCACTGAGAATATCTCTGTCTGTAATTGATATCTCCCCTACACAATGTGCCTGGCAGCCATCTTACAGTATATAAATACATGATGCAAGTAAGATTTCTAAGGTGGAGGTTCACATAGTGTGCAGAGGCATTTACCCCATGTAGTTTCAGTCCTCTGTTAGCCCCCACATTTTATACACATTTTAAAAATGACAATAATGGCTCCCTGCCCTTTGATACAGAATGCTACTGCCTACTATCACGGCCAGTCTGCCATATACAAACAGTGGTAGACTCAGAGGAGTTGAGAAGAGAGATGAGGCAGAAAGGTGTGCAGGCTGGCAGTGCTGCTATTAGATGTTCTTCTTCGGCAGACGGCAGGCTTGGCTTCAGTGGATGTGCCCGCGCTCTTCATGCTGGTTACGTCTGGGCAGACGTCATGTGACAGATCGGGCTCACCATAATTTAAATGACTTACAGGCATGGCAGATATAATTATATTATAATTATAATGGGGACAATTACTTTTTAGACCATGGACCTCATTATAATCCACCTAAGACTGCAAGTAGACAATAGCTCTGACCTGGATAAGAGGAACATCCCTGAAATCTTTGTGTTACCTGATGCACCCCAGGGCCGGGGTACTCTAATCCTGGGCGTAACTTTAAGGGACTGTCACTGGTAGCCAGTGCCCGGATCCATGGCCATTGTGGTCACGAAAAAGGGGTTTAGCAAAAATAAAATAATAAAAGTTTTATTTACATGACACCACCTGCAGTCTCTAGTGACTGCCCCAGCCCTGCCAGCAGACCTCCGGGGACGATGGGTAGGCAGCCGGATGATGTCGCTCCCTGCAGGCGGAGCGAAGTCCCCAGGGTAGTGAGGTAAAGAAATGGTTTCGCACAGAGAGAGGCGCAGTGTTCTCCTTGAGACTGGAACATAGATAGCCAACTTAGTAGAAATAAGACACAGGAAACCTTCTTACGCTGCATGGGTGTTTACTGGTGATGTGAAGCAGCCTTTCAGGTTGCACAGCCATTGTTATCAGAAGGGATGGGCGAATCCTGAAATACTCGGAATCGCTGGACTCTAACGAGTCCGGGTCCAAGACTCGGTACTCATTGCGAGTCCAACGAGTCCGAATAGTAACCTGTACTTTTGCAGTGTATCTATACAGATACACTACAAAAGTACCCTAAAAGTTAATCTAAGGGGTTAAAAACAATAAACATTCATACTCACCATCTGTGGGGCCTGTACCTTATGTACCGGGACCGGTACCGAAGACCTCCGGACGTCACAAGACCTCAGATCACCGGGAGAAGATGGGCTGAAGGACCTGTGAGATTTCAGCCAATCAGCATGCGGCTAGCGGTCACATAGGTTTGTCACGTGGCCGCACTGCCAGCCAATGAGCGATCTGGCCAATCTGATTGGCTGGCAGTGCGGCCACGTGACAAACCCATGTGACCGCTCTGCCGCATGCTGATTGGCTGAAATCTCACAGGTCCTTCAGCCCATCTTCTCCCAGTGATCTGAGGTCTTGTGACGTCCGGAGGTCTTCGGTACCGGTCCCGGTACATAAGGTACAGGCCCCACAGAAGGTGAGTATGAATGTTTATTGTTTTTAACCCCTTAGATTAACTTTTAGGGTACTTTTGTAGTGTATCTGTATAGATACACTGCAAAAGTACAGGGACTCGCTTCCCCGAGTAATCCCTAAGGAAACTCGGAGAGTAGCGAGTCCTCCAAGTCCGCTACTATTTGGGCGAGTCCCGAATAGTAGCGAGTAGATTCGCCCATCCCTAGTTATCAGTACACATTCACTTAGTCTCAGGTAGTTGATCGGGTAGTCACCAAAGGATGCAAAGTCTTTCTGAGGCCCTCAATGATGTTCCTTCTGGCAACGACTTCTGTCCTTTTCACTGCGCTCTCCTTACTATCCGTGTGCGGCCCTGCATGGAGCCCTCTTCCTACCAGGCCCATTGGGAATGTAGAGGTCACCCTTCTCTTTCTAAGGGGCTCAACTCGGTTTGAAGCTCCTGGTGGGGACATGCGTGTCGGACCAGTCGGGACTATATGAAAGGCCTTCGACCCACCGGGATTGGCGGCTCAGAGCTAAACTTTCCTGCACCGCACTCGGAATTGGTACTCCGTTTTGGACTGGGTTCCCTCCGGACTGGTTTTTGGCACGGTCCAGCCCCAGGCTTGCTCAAGCCAGGGATCCCCTTTCTGTCTGGGCTGCCTTCCTTTCTCAGGCACCCATCAACTTCACTCTCCTCATGACGACTACTCCTCACTAACTGTCACTCCCGTTCTTTTCACTACACCTTAGCTTCTCTCACTGGGAGGACTGGTTCCCTAGCAACGGATTAACCAAATGGTCGCCTAACATAAGTGTGTGAATACAGGGATGAGGTCTCAGATTAACATTACCATCCTCTGGTGACAGAGATATCACACACACTTGTCTGGGTGCAGTACCCCTTTAGTGGTGCACTGACCAGTGGGGCGCCACATTTCTAACATTTCTTTACCTCACTGTCCTGAGGACTTTGCTCTGCCTGCAGGAAGCGACATCATCCGGCTGCCTACCTATCATCCCCGGAGGTCTGCTGGCAGCGCTGGTGTCATCACCAGCAGATGGCATCACATTAAAAAAAACTTTAATTATTTAATTTTTACTAAACCCCTTTTTCATCAGTTTTGGGAAAGGAAGGTGTGTCACAGTCCGCGCTGCCAAGGAGTCCGCTCGTAATAACGCTAGTAGTCAGTATCCAAAATTATCCTCTTTATTCATCCAACGCGTTTCAACGCCCTCCTGGCGTCTTCCTCAGGGATGTCTCTCCCCCACCAAACAACTTATATTTATACACTTATCCCCTCCCCCCCCCTTTTCTTTTCTTTTTCATCAGTGACAGTCACTTAAAGCTACGCCTGGGATCCGAGTACCCGGCCTGGTGTGTGTCATCGTTTGGCGTAAGAACAGTTTAGTACAAATAAAATAATAAAAGTTTTTTTAATGTGATGCCACCTGCAGTATCTGGTGATGACACCAGCACTGTCAGCAGACCTCCGGGGGCGATTAAGTCTCTCCCTGCAGGCAGATTGAAGTCCCCAGGGCAGTGAGATAAAAAAATGGTTTCGCACAGAGTGTGGTGCAGTCTTCTCCTTGAGACTGGAACACAGATAGCCAACTTAGTAGAAATAAGACACAGGAAACCTTCTTACTCTGCACGGGTGTTTACTGGTGATATGAAGCAGTCTTTCAGGTTACACAGCAATTGTTATCAGTACACAGTCACTTAGTCTCAGGTAGCTGGTCGGGTAGTCACCAAAGGATATAATGTCTTTCTGAGGCCCTCAATGATGTTCCTTCTGGTAATGACTTCTGTCCTTTTCACTCCGCTCTCCTTACTATCCGTGTGCGGCCCTACACGGAGCCCTCTTCCTACCAGGCCTGGTTTGGAGCTCCTGGTGGGGACGTGCATGTTAGACCAGGTCTTGGCTTAATAAAAGGCCCTTGACCCACCGAAATTGGTGGCTCAGAGCTAAACTTTCCTGCACCGCACTCGGAGCCGGTACTCCGTCTTCGACTGGGTTTCTTCCAGACCGGTTTCCGGCATGGTCCGGCCTCATCTTGGATCCCCCTTCTGTCTGGGCTGCCTTACTTTCTCAGGCACCCTCCACTTCACTCTTCTCATGATGACTACTCCTCACTAACTGTCACTCATGCTCTTTTCACTCCACCTTAGCTCCTTCTACCGGTCCCCTAACCTAAGTGTATGAATGCAGGGATGAGGCCTCAGATTAATATTACCATCCTCTGGTGACGGGGATGCCACACACTCTTGTATGGATGCAGTGCCCCTTTAGTGGCGCACTGACCAGTGGGGGCGCCACATTACCCGTACAGCATGCTGTCTTCAGATTACTGTGCATAACAAAAACCTGCTAACAGATCCCATTTAAGGTAATTAGAGTTCACCAATTTATTGGATTACTCAAGTATAAGCAATCCTTAATATTTGCTGTAGATTTTTTTTCTCCTGCAAATCACTGAGTCATGCTTGGTTGTTTGACTTAAAGATGACCTGCCACCAACCACACATGGTGATCTAATTACAGCACTGAATGCAGCATGTCTTTTGCATCCAGGCAAGGGGTCCCCCAGCCCTTGAGCCCCCCTATACCCCAAGATAATACACTTTGAAAACTTACATTGTGGAGCCAAATAGGAGGTGGCTTGTGGCTGGAGCCAAAGGGCAGTTTCACACCCCCTGCATGTTTAATCTGCCCACCGCCGCCTCTCTGATGCCAATCATTGTCTCCCTCGCCTGCAGCATAGTACACAGAGCTTATTGCAGTGATGGCCGCTTTGCCCCGCCTCCTGCGGTGATGTCACTGCTTATACCCACCCTGCTCCATGGTTAACATGGAGCAGGATGGGTATAAGCGGTGATGTCACTGCAGGAGGCGGGGCGGCCGGCCTCCTGCTCTGACATCACCACCTTTCCCCGCCCTGCTCCATGTTAACCATGGAGCAGGGCGGGTATAAGCAGTGACATCACCGCAGGAGGCGGGGTAATGCAGCCAGCACTGCAATAAGCTCTGTGTACTATGCTGCAGGTGACGGAGACAATGATTGGCATCAGGGAGGTGGCAGTGGGCAGATTAAACATACAGGGGGTGTGAAACTGCCCTTTGGCTCCAGCCACAAGCCATCTCCTATTTGGCTCCACAATGTAAGTTTTCAAAGTGTATTATCTCAGGGTACAGGGGGGCTCAAGGGCTGGGGGACCCCTTGCCTGGATGCAAAAGACATGCTGCATTCAGTGCTGTAATTAGATCACCATGTGTGGTTGGTGACAGGTCCTCTTTAAGTGAAGGCTGTCTTCAATTGGAGTACTTGAGTTTTGGAGTTTTCATTGTACTAAGACCAAAAGGGGGTTTTCCTTGTGTATCATTTGCAACTGGACCCAAGTGTTCTCTTGAGGGTCCCCAAACTGTGACTCGGGAGCACATGATATGTGACTGTCATCTGTCTGCCTGCCTGTAGCTTGGGTTAGGAAATGTACAATCCCTAGGTAATTTCCCATTCTGGCTCCATGGTTTGTACTATATTTTAATTTTTTCATAGTTCTGATTATTCCCATGAGGAACCATAGTTATTTTTACCATCAACAGGAGAGTTGTTAAAAGCCCCCAGAAATCATAAAATAGTCATTACCTCCCCATTCTATTACATCCATATGTCTATGCATTTGACCTCACTGCTCTTTGTGTATCTGTGTCCTCTTTTCCCTATTCCCTTTTCCTATTCCTATTAACTCTTATCCCCTCCCCATATTTAACACATTACTCAGTCTTTTGGTTGTGATACCTTTTAATGGCTAACAAAAATAATATAAATGATGTTATGCTTTCGAGACGACTCAGTTCTCTTCATCAGGCATGGTATGACAAGATATTGAATGAAACTCAAAATATATGCATGCACAACTACAATGATTGGACATTTGACTAAATAAACATTACAAAGGCTGGACACTTGTCAAAATAAACAAAGCAGTCTTGGAGAGAATCTTCAAACAGGCAGGCCCAGTGGTGATAAAGTCTTTAGGACACTAATTTATAAGAAAACCTGGTGTCTAAGATTTCCATGTCTTTGAACAACATTGTTTAGACGTGGCAATGAGCCATAAAACCATCAGCTATGTTCAGTCCGTTCGCTATACAACTGAAACTTCTAATTAGCTTGGATTCACAGACTCTTCGATGTTTTTGGGATTTGAAATTACCTCTCAAAATTAAAACCTTCATATTAACAATGTTGTGTCCCTGGCCAGAAAAATGCTCCGCTACTGGAAAATTGATTTTTTTGTGTGTAATTGTGTGACGATGAGACCTCATCCTTGCTCTTAGACGTTGTCCAGTCTCCCCAACATAGAAAGACCTTACTGGGCAAATGGTGCACATAATTAAATATACCACATTGGAAGAGGAGCATGTGAAAGTCCCAGAAATCTTATAATCCTGCTGTGTGTTGGGTATCTGTATCCTGTCTCTGGTCTCTATGTGAGCACAGGTCTTGCAGCTCTTCACATTGCATGGATAAGTTCCTTTTGGTGTATCTGAGGGCATCAAACTTCGGACCATGATGTTTCTTAAATTGGGAGGTTACCTGTAGCACACTTATTTTAAGTCGGTCATCCTTGTGTAGGATGTGATGAAGTTTCCTGGCAGTTTTCCTTAGTACCTCAAGCTGTGGGTTGTAGGTCACCACCAGGGGAACACGTTGGTTCTCTTCTTTTTCTCTGTATTGGAGTGCTTGACTTCTATCTTGTTTCTCACACTGAGAGCAATCAGCATTTTCTCAACCGGCTAACACAGTACCAAACCTTTTTCAGTCTTTTGTAAACCTTATTATGCTTATATACCTTCCAGGAGTGGACGTGGTTGCATTTTTTTTCAACAGACTCATCTGTAGGAAATCAGATGCTGTACTCTGCTGTTACCCCCCATGTATTTGGGTGGAAAAGTTATCTGAGTCATCTATTGGTAGTGGTATTTATACTTTCATCATATCTGGGCAGGGTGGTGATAGAGATAAGCATTTGTGCATTTGTGATTGTACTGCTTATTCATAAGATGCTGGAATATATATCATATGAGGCATAGTACTGGCATTGTGTAAAGTCTTAGTCAAAAATCCTTGAGGAGCACTGCAATCTGACTAGTAATGGAAGGCTACTGAAAGATTATTGATGGTGGAGCAGCAGAAGCACAATCATCCTGTAAGAGATGGGACCCTGAGGACCCAGTAATTGCTCTCTCCGTCTGTTTCACCTACCATAAACCCTCAAATCATTTTCCTGGTCACTGTGATTATCAAATGGATTCCATCTTACAAAGTTTCTAGTCCATCCTGACACTTGTTCTCTGAATTCTGCTTTACTATCCACACTCTAGGTTCTTAACCAAATGCTGTTATTTTCTGCATCCAGGTGACCACTCTTGGGCATTCCAGCCCTTTTTAAAATCTTGGTATGGTGAAGCTCATTTCCAGACAACTATCAAGGATAGTGATCCCTACCTTCACTTATGCTGATATGTAAGTTCCTTAGGAATGATACAATCGCTGATCAGTAAACTTTTATTGATCAGCAATCATTTACATAAATGATTACATGATCAGACCAAAATAAATAATGAGCAATGAGTAATCTGTAATTGATTGTTCAATGTGCACAGGCTGCCATGGTTCTTGGCAGTCCAAGTCTAGTTTTCATTGGAAGATGTACCCCTGATAATGAAGAGATTTGCACTGCTTAAAATATCATTTGTACTGATGGACTCTCGTTTTACTCCTTTTTAGTGAGATCGACATCCTGTCTTCACAGAAAGATAAGCATTAAACGAGCATTTTTAACAACACATGTTCACAATTATCTTACCGTTTTAATGCAGCTTTAGTATAGCTGATTAGCTGGTTCAATGCAAGCAGTCACCTCTTCTAGTGTAATATGCCGTGCTGATGCTCTTCTCCCTGCTATCATATTTTGCTGTAGTCTATTCGGCACAAGTATAGATACACAAACAAGTACAAAACAATTATTACAGTAATACCTATTTACTGTTTATGCATCTATGCCAGATTCTTCACCATAGTTAATTCCATTGCCTGAATCTTCTCCAAACTAATACAATTAAGATCATGTGCAACATGGTCGACCCACTGTGGTGTATATCACTGTTTGTACACAACAAGTCCAATTATTTCCTAATGCATAATTATGCTATATAGACAAATCATATAAGAGACCCTACTTCGTTGATTAAACACCTTAGTATCCAGATAATCATTGTCACCTACTGCACAATGTCCTATGTATTTATTGTAGGGCATGTGATATGTATTATAATTATTATTTAAAGGTCATTAGGTCAATCTTAAGCCATGGTGACTTGATGGATGAATGCTTTGTAGGAAGATCGAACTTGTACAAACCTAGATAGGTCCACCAGGGTCTTCACCATCATTGACTTGCTACTATCAAGCCATTGCATTGCTGGTCTACCTCTTCGCCCTGTACCTTCTATATGTCCTACAATAATGTCGTATTCTGCGAACCTTGCAACTTCAACTCTTGTCCCTATCTGTCCCAGTCTAGTTCTTTCACACTTCCAACCAGTACTGTAACTTGAAGCTCATGAGCCCCAATGCAAAAGCTCTAACAGGGCCCCCAATTATTGCAAATCTTTAATAGTAATAGTCTTTTTCTACAGTGTAAAGGAACGTTTGGGGTCCCTTATGCTCCATGTGCAATTGCAGCCACTGCACCTGTTGTAGTGTACACCCCTGCTTCCACCCCAAAGCAATGGGCCTGTGGCGCCCCTGCAGCTGGGCTGTCACAACTGGTAATGCATGTAATCTAATATGTAGTGTACACCATGTTCCAAATTATTATGCAAATTGGTTTTAAGTGTCATAGGCTTTTTTGTTTTTTTTTGTCAGTGAAACAAATTGATGGTACTGTCTCTCAGGGTTCTTTGGATCACTGAAATCAATCTCAGATACCAGTGATAATTAGTTTGGCAGGTGAGCCCAATAAAAGGAAAACTGGGTGTTCCACAATATTAAGCAGGCCACAGTTTTCAAGTAACATGGGAAATAAAAAGTATCTCTCTGCTGCTGAAAAGCATCAACTAGCACAATGCCTTGGATAAGGGATGAAAACATTAGATATTGCATGAAAACGTAAGCATGATCATCGTACTGTGAAGAGATTTGTGGCTTATTCTGAGCACAGATGTGTTCGTGCAGATAAAGGCAGAATGAGGAAGGTTTTTGCCAGGCAAGTTCCCCGGATTAAGAGAGCAACTGCTAAAAAGGCCTTACAAACCAACAAACAGATATTTGAAGCTGCTGGTGCCTCTGGAGTCCCTCAAACCTCAAGGTGTTGGATCCTTCAAAGGCTTGCTGTGGTGCATAAAAGTACTAATCAGTCACCCCTAAACAGTGCTCACAAGCAGAAACAGTTGCAGTGGGACCAGACATACATAAAGACTAATTTTCAACATTCTTGTTTACTGCTGAGTGCCGAGCAACCCTGGATGGTCCAGATGGATGGAGTAGTGGATGGATGGTGGATGGCCGCCATGTCCCAACAAGGCTGCGCGTAAGCAAGGAGGTGGAGGAGTCATGTTTCGGCCTAGAATCATTGGGAAACAGCTGGTAGGCCCCTTTAAGTTTCCTGAAGGTGTGAAAATTACCTCTGCAAAATATATAGAGTTTCTGACTGAGAACTTTCTTGCATGGCACAAAAAGCAAAAACGTGCCTTTGGTAGCAAAATCATCTTTATGCATGGCAATGCACCATCTCATGCTGCAAAGAATACCTCTGTGTCATTGGCTGCTATGGGCATAAAAGGAGATGTAACCACCATCTTCCCCTGACCTCAACTCTATAGAGAACCTTTGGAGTATAATCAAGCAAAAGATCTACGAGAGTGGGAGGCAGTTCACATCAAAACAGCAGCTCTGGGAGGCTATTCTGACATTATGCAAAGAAATACAAGCAGAAACTCTCCAGAAACTCACAAGTTCAATGGATGCAAGAATTGTGAAGGGGATATCAAAGACGGGTTGCTATGCTAACATGTAACTTGGCCTGTTAGGATGTTTTGGCGTTAAATAGCTTTTTATTTCAGTGAATGTGACCTCCTAATGCTGCAAATTCAATAAATGAGCATTTTCAGTTCTTTCAAACATATCAAATGTTTATAAACTCTACTGTGCCAAATAATTTGGAACAGTGCATTTAGAGGTTTTTTTTAATTTTGAAGATTATACTGTTATCATTAGGAAGTTTCTTCAATAGAATTCAACGTATTCTCTAATGGGTGATGACTTTTATTATACTGACTGTCATTTGCACCGATCATTTAGGAAAATCAGAAAAAAAGAACATTTGTATAATAATTCGGAACATGGTGTAATGCCTGGAGGTAAGTGGAACACACACTGCTGAGACACCCCAAAACACACCCAACACATCTGAACTCCAATCAGACGGCATAGGGCGGAAGAGACCCACCTTTAGGGAAGTCCCCACCTCTGGTTGGTGGGAGGAGTTAAGTGAAGGGGATGGTGGCAATTATTAAAGCAGAATGGAACAGAGAAGAGAACAGAAAGAACAGCTAGGCTGAGGGCCAGGCAAGATGAATCTGCGTCCAGTGGTGAAAGTTGGGCAGAAGAGCTAGTTGCAAGGAGCCGATCCAGCTCCCAACTCAGCCAGGGACCTTCAGGACCGGTCGTGAAGCTGGAGGTCACTAAACTTTATGTCCAGTGGCTACCTTTGTGGACCATCCCTAGGCTTACGAGGCTATCCAAGTGTCAGAAAACAAGAGTTGTCGCTCATAGGACCTAAACTACCTGCCTTGCTGGGAATAGATCTACGGACACTGAGGAGAGGAAAGGAGTACAATAATGTCAAGACAGTGAGAAGTCAGAAGGAAAGCTGTATACCTTGTGTCTCTGCAAAGTGGACTCCAAATTTTCCTAGGCTGGCCAAGCTGTGCTCCTGGTCTACACTGCACCCCAGATGGGCTGTAAGCAACCAAGTCTGCAAGTAAAGGATAAGAACTACAAAGACTTTTGTGTCATCTGTTTATTTCTGTGCCCATCCTCATCTTCCTCCTTTTCTGACTCCATCCACTGCATCACCTGTCTCCTGTACATTCCATAGGATCTACCCTGGCTGGAGAGGGTATACCATCTGGTTGCTTCACCATCTCTCCTTAGAAGCCCCATTGCAGCCCCTGGCTACCTATGGTAAGACCTCTACTTTAGTTGTGTCACGAACAATCTCCCCTGTAAATATTCCCACTTAACATATCTGGTCAGGGCCACAGCTCCTGGGGACCGCCACTGTGAACTGATACACCAGGCCTTCAGGCAACTGAGTAACCACCGGTCATTCCAACTGCGACAGATCTTTGTAGAAATTGAGATAATGGGCTATTATTATCCAGTCCTCCCCTCCCCTGAGTGTCAGCACTATGTAGACATGGATTATCCAAATACTTCTCAAGGAGTTTTATTTGTACTGTACAGCATAGATGCATCTATCATTTTTGAGTCTATAAAGCAAGAAGATGGAAAAAACTGGAGGCTTGTTGTGAATTATTTCATGAGCAGTGGTGTGTAGCAGGATAACTGTCTGTCATTTCATTTTACTTGGGGCAAATACATCTTTAATTGAATTTATTCCAATGCACAGAAAGCCGAAAGACAGAATTCACATTTTGTATGTGCAGTCTAGGTGAAAGTCATTAATGTAGTACATACCTTAATTACTATTGCGCACACATCTTATAGATTTTGTTTAATTCACTTTCTTATTAAAAAGGTGTTTGAGGAAATTAATAGATTATGCTAATAAGTATTTCAGTCAAGTATTCAAGCGGTAAAGAAATAATAGTCAGCAACACTGCAGTTTTGTGTGTAGATGTAAGAGCATATAAGCATAATCATAACATAATCATAAAATTACTGCAGCTCACTGGATGCTATAGGTAACTTAAACATAATAGTATTTAGAAATGAAAAGGCTAAAGCTGGGACAGGTCTCAAGCTACAGTATATAATGACTATCAATGATTATGGTAACCCAAACAAAGTAACCAAATTCTAGCTATACTATTGTACTCCTTGCAGTTTATATACTAACTAATTGGTGGCCCGATTCTTACGCATCGGGTAGTCTAGAATATGCATGTAGTTTATTTATGAAGATTTAACAATAATGCAAGGAGTACACGATATCTATCTATCACCTACCTATGTGTCTATCGTCTATGTATTTTTTGGATATTTTATCTTTATAAACTAAGGTTCTTGGTACACATAATGGCCAATACCTGTTTGCTCATCAACCAGCTTCAAGGTGATTTTAGATCTGATGGGTCCCTATCCTACCTTGTCACTCTTTCCTTGGGCTCAGCTAAGCCTCCATTTTTACTATTTCTCAGTGGGAGGACTCCCTTAAATCAAAGAAACAATGAGACATGATATACAGTGCTAACCACTGAGCCACCATATACAGTGCTAACCACTGAGCCACCATACAATGCTAACCACTGAGCCACCATATACAGTGCTAACCACTGAGCCACCTAAACAAGGAGCCACCATATACAGTGCTAACCACTGATTCCCCATATACTCTGCTAACCAATGAGCCACCATACAATGTTAACCACTGAGCCACCATACAATGCTAACCACTGAGCCACCATAACATTGCTAACCACTGAGCCACCATACAATGCTAACCACTGAGCCACCATATACAGTGCTAACCACTGAGCCACCATATACAGTGCTAACCACTGAGCCACCATATACAGTGCTAACCACTGAGCCACCATATACAGTGCTAACCACTGAGCCACCATACAGTGCTAACCACTGAGCCACCATATACAGTGCTAACCACTGAGCCACCATATACACTGCTAACCACTGAGCCACCATATACAGTGCTAACCACTGAGCCACCATATACAGTGCTATCCACTGAGCCCCCATATACTCTGCTAACCACTGAGCCACCATACAATGTTAACCACTGAGCCACCATACAATGCTAACCACTGAGCCACCATAACAATGCTAACCACTGAGCCACCATACAATGCTAACCACTGAGCCACCATATACAGTGCTAACCACTGAGCCACCTAAACAATGAGACATCATATACAGTGGCAACCACTGAGCCACCTAAACAATGAGATATCATATACAGTGCTAACCACTGAGCCACCATATACTGTGCTATCTACTGAGCCACCTAAACAATGAGACATCATATACAGTGCTAACCACTGAGTCACCTAAACAATGAGATATCATATACAGTGGTAACCACTGAGCCACCTAAACAATGAGATATCATATACAGTGCTAACCACTGAGCCACCATATACAGTGCTATCTACTGAGCCACCTAAACAATGAGACATCATATACAGTGCTAACCACTGAGTCACCTAAACAATGAGATATCATATACAGTGCTAACCACAGAGCCACCTAAAAAATGAGACATCATATACAATGCTAACCACTGAGCCACCATACAATGCTAACCACTGAGCCACCATACAATGCAAACCACTGAGCCACCATATACAGTGCTAACCACTGAGCCACCTAAACAATGAGCCACCATATACAGTGCTAGCCACTGAGCCACCATATACAGTGCTATCCACTGAGCCACCTAAACAATGAGACATCATATACAGTGCTAACCACTGAGCCACCATACAATGTTAACCACTGAGCCACCATATACAGTGATAACCACTGAGCTACTATACAATGCTAACCACTGAGCCACCATATACAGTGCTAACCACTGAGCCACCTAAACAATGAGACATCATATACAGTGCTAACCACTGAGCCACCTAAACAATGAGCCACCATATACAGTGCTAACCACTGAGCCACCATATACAGTGCTATCCACTGAGCCACCTAAACAATGAGATATCATATACAGTGCTAACCACTGAGCCACCTAAACAATGAGCCACCATATACAGTGCTAACCACTGAGCCACAATATACAGTGCTATCCACTGAGCCACCTAAACAATGAGACATCATATACAGTGCTAACCACTGAGCCACCATACAATGCTAACCACTGAGCCACCATACAATGCTAACCACTGAGCCACCATACAATGCAAACCACTGAGCCACCATATACAGTGCTAACCACTGAGCCACCATAAAATGTTAACCACTGAGCCACCATGCAATGTTAACCTCTGAGCCACCATAAACAGTGCTAACCACTGAGCCACTATATACAGTGCTAACCACAGAGCCACCATACAATGCTAACCACTGAGCCACCATGCAATTCTAACCACTGAGCCACCATATACAATGCTAACCACTGAGCCATCATACAATGCTAACCACTGAGCCACCATACAATGCTAACCACTGAGCCACCATACAATGCTAACCACTGAGCCACCATACAATGCTAAGCATTGAGCCACCTAAACGCTGAGTCATCATATACAGTGCTAACCACTGAGCCACCTAAACAATGATCCACCATATACAGTGCTAACCACTGAGCCACCATATACAGTGCTAACCACTGAGCCACCTAAACACTGAGACATCATATACAATGCTAACCACTGAGCCACCATACAATGCTAACCACTGAGCCACCATACAATGCTAAGCATTGAGCCACCTAAACGCTGAGTCATCATATACAATGCTAACAACTGAGCCACCATACAATGCTAACCACTGAGCCACCTAAACGCTGAGTCATCATATACAGTGCTAACCACTGAGCCACCTAAACAATGATCCACCATATACAGTGCTAACCACTGAGCCACCATATACAGTGCTAACCACTGAGCCACCTAAACACTGAGACATCATATACAGTGCTAACCACTGAGCCACCTAAATACTGAGCCATCATATACAGTGCTAACCACTGAACCACCATATACAGTGCTAACCACTGAGCCACCTAAACAATGAGCCACCATATACAGTGCTAACCACTGAGCCACCTAAACACTGAGACATCAAATACAGTGGTAACCACTGAGCCATCATACAATGCTGAGTACAGTGTATTTGAAATATGGCGCCATTGCGAGCGCTGCTTTACTGATTGGTCGGCGCTGAATGCGGCAACCAATCAAAATAGCGGCGCACGCCATGGTGCCATATTTCAAATGCACTGTACTCAGTGTATTTGAAATATGGCGCTCTGGCGCGCTCCGCTATTTTGATTGGTCGGCGCTGAATGCGGCAACCAATCAAAATAGCGGCGCGCGCCATGGTGCCATATTTCAAATGCACTGTACTCAGTGTATCTGAAATATGGCGCCATGGCGCGCGCCGCTATTCTGATTGGTCGGCACTGAACACGACGACCAATGAGAGAAGCGGCGCCCGGTTTGATTGCCGCTCCTCTGATTGGCCGCCCATGTTCAGCGCCGACCAATCAGAATAGCGGCGCGCGCCATGGCGCCATATTTCAAATACACTGAGTACAGTGTATTTGAAATATGGCGCGCGCCGCTATCCTGATCCCGGCTGGCTCGCAACTGACCGGAGCTCAAGGAAGGAGGAGGAAGCGGTGGGGTGGGGGAGGATGGAGCGGCACAGGCAGGGGGAGGACAGAGCACAGAGTGGCAAGGGGAAGGAGGACAAAGGACAAAGCGGCGGGTGGGGGAGGATGGAGAAGCACAGGCAGGGGGAGGACAGAGGAAGGAGTGAAGGAGGAGAGGAGGACAAAGGGAGGAGGAGGAAGCGGTGGGGTGGGGGAGGAAGGAGCGGCACAGGCAGGGGAGGACAGAGCACAGAGCGGCAGGGGGGAGGAGGACAGAGGACAAAGTGGCGGGTGGGGGAGGATGGAGCAGCACAGGCAGGGGGAGGACGGAGGATGGAGTAGCGGAGGGGAGGAGGAAGCGGTCGGGGGGGAGGATTGAGTGGTACAGACAGGGGCAGGATGGAGCACAAGCACAGAGTGGCGGGGGGGAGGAGGACGGAGGACGAAGCGACGGGGGGGGGGAGGCAGAGCAGCACAGGCAGGGGGAGGACGGAGGATGGAGTGGCAGGGGGGAGGAGGAGGAAGGAAGGAGGAGGAAGCGGTGGGGTGGGGGAAGATGGAGCGGCACAGGAAGGGGGAGGACAGAGCAGCAGGGGAAGGACGGAGCACAGAGCGGCGGGGGGAGGAGGACAGAGGACGAAGTGGTGGGGTGGGGGAGGATGGAGCAGCACAGGCAGGGGGAGGATGGAGTGGCGGAGAGGAGGAGGACAAATGAAGGAGGAGGAAGCGGTGGAGGAGGATGGAGCAGCACAGGCAGGGGGAGGACGGAGCACAGAGCGGTGGGAGGAGGAGGACGGAGGACAAAGCGGCGGGGTGGGGGAGGATGGAGGAGCACAGGCAGGGGTAGAAAGGAGTATGGAGTGGCGGAGAGGAGGAGGACAAAGGAAGGAGGAGGAAGCGGTGGGGTGGGGGAGGATGCAGCGGCACAGGCAGGGGGAGGATGAAGCGGCAGGGGAAGGCCGGAGCACAGAGCTGTGGGGGAGAGGAGGAAGGAGGACAAAGTGGTGGGGTGGGGGAAGCTGGAGCAGGACAGGCAGGGGGAGGATAGCGCGGCAGGGGGAGGACGGAGCACAAAGAGGCAGGGGAGAGGAGGATGGAGGACAAAGCGGCGGGGTGGAGGAGGCCGGAGCAGCAGAGGCAGGGGGAGGACGGAGGATGGAGTGTTGGAGGGGAAGCGGACAAAGGAAGGAATAGGAAGCGGTGGGGTGGGGGAGGACGGAGCGGCAGTGGGAGGGATGGAGCACAGAGCGGCGGGGGGAGGAGGACGGAGGAAAAAGCGGTGGGGTGGGGGAGGATGGAGCAGCACAGGCAGGGGGAGGATGGAGGATAGAGTGGCGGAGAAGAGGAGGACAAAGGAAGGAGAGGAAGCGGTGGAGGAGGATGGAACGGCACAGGCAGGGGGAGGACGGAACACAGAGCGGTGGATGGAGGTGGATTGAGTACTGTACAGCAGCTCAGTGGTTAGCAGAGTATACAGGGGCTCAGTGGTTTGCAGAGTATACGGTGGCTCAGTGGTTAGCACTGCGCGGTTGCTCAGTGGTTAGCACTGCGCGGTGGCTCAGTGGTTAGCACTGCGCAGTGGCTCAATGGTTAGCACTGCGCAGTGGTTAGCACTGCGTGGTGGCTCAGTGGTTAGCACTGTGCGGTGGCTCAGTGGTTAGCACTGTGCGGTGGCTCAGTGGTTAGCAAAGTATGGTCGCTCAGTGTTTAGCACTGTACTGTGGCACAGTGTTTAGCACAGTACGGTGGCTCAGTGGTTAGCAGTGAGTGTGGTGGGCAGAGTGGTCAGCGCAGCAGCATGGTGGGCAGAGTGGTCAGTGCAGCAGCGCGGTGGGCAGAGTGGTCAGTGCAGCAGCGCGGTGGGCAGAGTGGTCAGCGCAGCAGCACGGTGGGCAGAGTGGTCAGCGCAGCAGCGCGGTGGGCAGAGTGGTCAGCGCAGCAGCGCGGTGGGCAGATTGGTCAGCGCAGAAGCGCGGTGGGCAGTGGTCAGCGCAGCAGCGCGGTGGGCAGAGTGGTCAGCGCAGCAGCGCAGTGGGCAGAGTGGTCAGCGCAGCAGCGCGGTGGGCAGAGTGGTCAGCGCAGCAGCACGGTGGGCAGGTGGCGGGGGACAGGATGGAGCGAGCGGGGCAGGATGGAGCCGGTGGGGCAGGATGGAGCCAGCAAAGCAGGATGGTGGTGGGGGGGCAGGATGGAGCTGGCGGGGCAGGCTGATGGCGGGTTGGGGCAAGATGGATGCGGGGGGGCAGGATGGATGCGGGGGGGCAGGATGGATGCGGAGGGGGACACTATGGATGCAGGGGGGCAGGATGGAGCCGGCGAGGCAGGATGGATGCGGGGGGCAGGATGGATTGCCGGGGGGGGCAGGATGGATGCGGGGTGGGGCAGGAGGGATGCAGAGAGGGGGGCAGGATGGATGCAGGAGGGGCAGGATGGAGCCAGCAAGGCAGGATGGATGCGGGGGGGCAGGATGGATGCGGGGAGGGCAGGATGGAGCCGGGGTTGCAGGATGGAGCCGGGGGGGGGGCAGGATGGATGTGGGGGGAGGCAGGATGTATGTGGGGGGGGCAGGATGGAGCCGGCGAGGCAGGATAGATGCGGGGGGCAGGATGGATGCGGGGGGCAGGATGGATGCGGGGGGGCAGGATGGAGCCAGCGAGGACAGATGGATGCGGGGGGGCAGGATGGATGCAGGGGGGCAGGGTGGAGCGGGGGGGGCAGGATGGAGCCAGGGGGCAGGATGGAGCAGGGGGGGCAGGATGGAGCCGGAGGAGCAGGATGGGGGGAGGGGGCAGGATGGAGCCGGCGGGGGGGCAGGATGGAGGCGCTCCTCCTGCCCCCCTCTCTCCCCGCGGCCCCCCTCCCTCTGCCACTTCCCTCCGCTTCTGGAAGATAGAAGACAGGTGGAGCGTGCCTGCGGAGCATGAGTATCCTTATGGGATTTTTTCATTTTTATCACCATTGAGGAGCGGGGGGGCAGGGGGAGTGGGGGCCACGGGGAGTGGAGGGGCAGAGGGAGGGAGGGGCCGCGGGGAGCGAGGGGGCAGAGGAAGGGAGGCCGCGGGGAGCGAGGGGGGCAGGAAGAGCGGATCGGGGCAGTAAGAGTGGATCGGGGCAGGAAGAGCGGGGGCTCAGGAGGGGCAAAAGGGTGTGGGGAGCAGGAGAGGCCGCCGATGGCGAGAGTGGGGCAGTATTAGCCCCGCTCTCGCTAATGGTCGGCCATCTTGGTTAGGTATAGAGCCGGCTTCAGTCAGGATGTGACTTCATTTCGATGACATACTGACGGAAGCTGGCTTAGGGTTTTATTAGAATAGATGAGCCCGATTTGCACACTAAACAACCAAATCAGTATGCTAAACCATAAATACCCTATATTAACATCTGTACAGAGATAACGTAAGACTTTAAAACTCACTATACATAAGATGCCTGTTAGCTGAACATTGCTTTGAATCATAGTTTGGCCACCAGCTATCTCGACTGGTTCTCCAATACTCAGCCGACCAAGCTCTACTGAGCACTCCATGAGAGAGCTGACACCAGATATATCTGTTGGACGCTTATCACCATGAGAATAAAAGAATCATGAGTCCAAAATCAAACATGTTGAATACCTAATCTCACCAACAATGAATGGTCTGGGGGCCACGTACATAAGAGAGTATCTGTTGAATCTATAGGCGGATGTGGCCAAAGTTAGTCTTGTGTGTATGGGGAGCTTTATCAGGGAAGGAATATAAAATATGCACTAAACACATGAGGGTGTCTTCATATGGTAAGGTATTGAGGTGCAGAAATGTGTGGAGCAGAAATACTGTGGATAAGTGAGACTGGCATATAAGATTGACTGCAAAGAACTATCATAAATTATCCCAGCATAAAAACGGAGGATAAATTGAAGGAGTATAAAAGTGATGGAAGCTGCAGACCGGGGGGTTGCAATAATTTAAGTATGAATAATGAAGGCAAATACAAGTCTCTTGACTGAAAGTTATAAAATTATTATAGTTTATTGCAATTATCTACTGATCGGTCTCCCAATTGCTAATCTCTTCCCTCTCCAATCCATCATAAATTCAGCAGCCAGGATCATATTCTTCTCCAACCGCTTCACCGATGCCTCCATTTTGTCCCAGTCATTGCAATATGTTGCCCATCCACTAAAGAGTACAATATAAAATGATCACTCTCACTCAAAAAGCCCGCTACAGTTCTGAACCGCTTTACATCTCCTCCCTCATCTCTATTACCCTACCCATGCCTTCCCTTCCACTAATGAGGACCCATTGAAGTGCTAATTTGGGTACGAAATGGCTGCCGTCAACCTGTGTGTCTGCTTCCCCTCCCCTCCCTGTTGCCTATGTTTTCTTTTATGAAATTAAATAAAGCCTGAAAGACCATTGGTGAGTGCCTTTCAATACTTCTTTTCTTTGGTTGCATTCCGCTAATGACCCAATACTGATGTCCTCAATAATCTGAACCTCCCAATTCCATCTCCAAAACTTCTTGTGAGTTGCACCAATTCTCTGGAATGTACTACCAAGAACAATTCAATTAATTTCCAATACCCACATTTTTAAGCGGACACATTTGTTTTAAGTAGCCTATAACCTCACCTCACTTATTTAACTATGCCCAGCCTTCCCTTTACAAAATTTTCTTCCTAATCTGGTTCCTTGTATTATTTGGTTGGACACCCTTCAGGCACTTAGTAGTACTTTATCTGTACTTGTATATATCCGGGCTGGTGACTGGTTCATGCAGTGTTATGTAAATCCCCTACTTATAATATTAATGGCTGGACCATATTTGACAAGCACATTTTACTATTTATCTTTTGTGCCTCCCCTATTTCCTCATAGACTGTAGCTTGTGAGCAAGGCCCTCACTCCTCTCAGTATCTGTTGAATTTTTGTATTGTCTCATATTGTCTGTATATATCCACTCTTAATTGTAAAGTGCTTTGGGGTATGTTTGGCGCTACTTAAAAAAATGTATTATTATTATGAAAATATTGAGTTTGAAAAATGTTTGAGGTGGAGAAATCAGTAAAAGGTAAGGGCTGATGGATAGGTCAGGATTAAGGGTTTGGCTGTGGTAGGCCGGCTTCACACCATGGCCAGATCCGATCCGGCTCTGTCAGGGGTGAACCTGACAGCCCCGGACCGGATCTGGACACAGAACTGGATGGCCAAATATGCCCTCCGGTCCGGTGTACAGCTGGATGCCGCTAATAGCAGCCGCAGCTGCTGATTATTCAAGATTGCAGCTAGCAGGGAGATACCCGCGGTCCTGAAATTAAAGCAGCGTGCTGCCAGGGCCCATAGACTCCCATGTTAGGGAGCGCCACATTGCCCCGGATCTGGGGACCCGGGAGAATCCGATTTGGGGAGATTTTTCTTCCCAGACACAAAAATGCTGCATGCTCCGATTTTGTGTCCGGGAGAAAAATCCGATTCCTCCTGGATTCTCCCGGACACATGGAAACCGGATGGCAGAAGACTGCCATCCGGCTCTATCCGGCCCCATAGGATACTATGGGGCCAAAATCCGGTTCGGGCCTGTCCGATTTATACCAGACAGGTCCCGGATCAGATTTCACCGTGGTGAAACAAACTAATATTGACAGATAGGAACAGTGAGGGAGAGGGCCCTGCCCTTGTGATCTTAAAGCTTACATGATAATGAGGAAGAAGACAGTAAATTGGGGGACTGCAGTAGTTCTGGTGGTGGTGACGTGGCAGCAGAATCAATGCAAGCTCAAAGATTTCTTGTAGAGATGGGTTTTCAAGTTCCTTTGAACATTCCAAGTGTGGTGGATGTTCGAACTTGTCAGGGAGCAGAATTCCAGAGAAAGGTAGATACTTTTGAGAAATCTTGGAGGCAGCTGGGTGGGGATTGTACAACAGTAGAGGAGAGAAGGACATCTTGGGGGGAACTGGAGATTACATTTGGGGAAATATGTGAGATGATTTCAGAGATATATGGATGGAGGAGACAGATTATGGATAGCTTTGAAGATTAATGTTACTAGTTTTAACAGGATACATTGTGGAATTGTGAGCCAATAAATGGATTTGTAGAGTGGAGAAATGGAAAAGTATCGAGGAGAAAGGTGGAATAGTCTGTTGAAGACGAGAGGTAGCTCTATGTAGCCCAGGCTAGGAAAGTTATGGATCGGCACTTGTTGTGTCCCACAAATGGGAACAACCTGTAATGCCTATTCTTGCATTGTATATAAACCAAAAAAGGGGGAAAGAAGACAGAAAGCGAACAGATCTAAGTATAGCAATATCAAAAGGTATAGGGTCGGTGGTACGTGCACTCACCTCCATGGGTTTTGTATCACTGCTCATCGATCCCGTAGGAATCACAATTTCAGATCCAGATTGTTTTTCCACTCTTGGTATGCTGCAGATCCTGGTGACTACTCCATAACCCATAAGGATTACCAAGGTGCAGTATCAGTATGAAATTTTCACGGGGCAACATGTGCTCCCAAGGGTTATAATTATACAGGCCGTGGATATTTCCTGTATAAAACCTTTATTTATCCAAGACTAACACATACAACGCATTTCAACATACAACTGTCTTCCTCAGGTACAATATCTAAATGAATTATTGTTCAGACTGCTCCTAAATAGGAAGCAAACATTTTTCATTTTGGGTGGAACCCAATGCTGAGCTGGAGACAAGCACACCCATTTTTGGATGGGTGGACATCAGTATCACTATTTTAAAAGTATCTCAATTAGTATTAAATAGATAAAATTGTTACTTGAAATGTTATATATAATAAAGCAATGCTACTCATGTCCTGAAAAACAACAATTATAAGACATTTAAAAATGCATGAAAAGTATACATAAAAACATATACATAAAATATGCTTAAAAACATTATCCATAAAAACCATTTTTTGTACATAAAAATCAATATACATTCATAAGTAGTCATTTAAAAGATAACAATTTTTATATATTTATAATAAACCTGAGTTATTGTTCTGTAGTTTTATATTCCCTCTATGACATCATTTAATCCATTGGGGGTATAAAGTTCCCATCCTAAAAATCCAGAAGGATTCTTTGGGGTTCAAATTTTCAACCCAATTTAAGCATTCATTAGAGATGGCGAACCATTTTTCTGCCGAGGGCCATTTGGAAATTTTTACCATCATTCGGGGGCCGTACAAAATTATCAACTTGAAAATTAGCCGCTATATTTGGTTAAACAATAAACTCACCCCTACTGTGGTGGCTGGGGCTGCTTCTTTTTTGTGTGGCTGTGATGTTAAATGATATTGATCATGTTGCTTCTCAACTGCTTTTCCATGTTTGCTAGGGCCATAGACATCACAGGAGAGGCTGGGGCATATAAATCACTGGGGAGGCTGAGGCTTGGGCATAGAGATCACTGGGGGGCTGGATTTAAAAGGCAGGCAGTGGGCAAACCGCACCTGCCAGCTGAGCCCTGTGGTCTCCAGGAATCTGCCCGAGGGCCGCATTCGGCCCTGGGGCCTGAGGTTCCCCACCTCTGCACTAGAGTGACTGTTATATTGAAATTTTTAGTATGTTTTAAACATAAATGTCTTGATAAGCTGTGCTTTAGAAAACCATTTTTAGTATTGTGCCTGTGGTCATTCATGTGTGTTGTAAGTGTTTGCACAGTATGACCAACATATTGGAGGCCACAGGCACAAGTGATCACATACACTACAAACTCACTGTCACAGGAGAGTTTTTGTCTGATTAGGGTGCATTCTCCAGTATTATTAGATGTAATTGTATCAGCATTATGATTATCATAATTATGATTATCATAATTTTACAACAACAGCATTTTCTAGACAGACATTTTTAGACACCCATTTTTTAGGGATTACATATATTTTTTTTTACTAGTGGATTTTTTGATCCCCTTGTAAAACAAATCCCAAATTGCTAGGGGCAATAACACTTTTTATAGTTTGCCCCCTCCGAAATGTGATGTTGGGTTTTTCAGGAAGTATATTTTTCAAATAACTATCCCTTTTTAATAGTTACCAATATTTGTACAGTATGCTTCTAATATCATTATCATTACAGTTGTAGGCAGTGATAAAATTATATCGCCAATTGTTTTTTCCATAATTTTTCTTTTTATCCATTAAATCTTTATTTTTTTTTGCTGTTTTTAGTTTTATTTTTATTTCTAGGCAGACATTCTTCACACTACTACAGAACAATAACTCAGGTTTATCATAAATATATAAAAATTGTTAACTTTTAAATTAATACTTATGAATGTATAATGATTTTTATGTGTAAAAAATGATTTTTATGGATGTTTTTAAGCATATTTATGCATATTTTTTATGTATACTTTTCATGCATTTTTAAACGTCTTATAATTGTTGTTTTTCAGGACATGAGTAGTATTGCTTTGTTATATATCACATTTTAAGTAACAATTTTATTTATTTAATACTAATTGAGATACCTTTTAAAATAGTGATACTGATGTCCACCCACTCGAAAATGGGTGTGCTTCTCTCCAGCTCAGCATTGGGTTCCACCCAAAATGAAAAGTTTCTGCTTCCTATTTAGGAGCAGTCAGAACAATAATTCATTTAGATATTACACCTGAGGAAGACAGGTGTTTGTGTCGAAACGCATTGTATGTGTTAGGGTACCATTACACGTCGCAACATTGCATGCAATTTCACTGGCAATTTGCTTGTTACAGTGAAATCATGGACACCTTGTTCTATTTTGTTGCCGTGTACAAATGTAACAATGTGTTCATGATTTCACTGCAACCAGCAAATTGCCAGTGAAATAGCATGCAATGTGGCGACGTGTAACGGTACTCTTAGTCTTGGATAAATAAAGATTTTGTACAGGAAATACCTATGGCCTGTATAATTATAATCCTTGGGAGCACACCTTGCCCGGTGAAAATTTTATACTGATATTCTTGCATTGTGTAATTTTCCTACTATCAGGAAAATTCCTTACTGTTACCCGGTAGATTAGACTGTGTACTAAGATTGTCCCTATGCCACTCCCTTAATTTGCCTCTGTACAGGGTGCTCCTCCCTTCTTCCTCAGTTTAGTCTAGTGAAGCCATTGCTGAAGATGCATGTGTGCAACCCCAGTACAGATTATTCCTTTTCACCTGCTGCTGCGTTGAACTTAATACAAGATTCTGGAAGGAAACTGCAGCGTTTCTCCTGTCTTTGTACAAGTCATCATTCTAGCCCAGTTCAAAGCTGTCTGTTTGCCCCTGATGGTGTAAGCACAAGCATACAATTATCTAAGGGACTGGTAATTAGAGCGCTTGGGATTTTCAGTCATCAGAAGGGGACAGAACAGTGAAAAGGAAACTTGTTACCAGGGGTGGTATACTGCATGCAATCCAGAGAAATATTATTCATAAAGGTCTTATAACAAGCCACAGCATAACTGTACAGCAGTCTGCAAGACCCTGCAGACAGAAATCGCTAAGTGAAGAGAATAACCTGTACCTAAGAACAGTAGTGAGCATCTATAAACTAATGTGAACTGTAGTTCTAACAGACTTGCAAATTCAACCCCAGCAGCAGCTTGCATAGATTCCGCAAACACAGACTGCTCCCGAGTTCTACATTGCAACATTGTATTGGTCTCCCTGACAACCAGGAGCAGAACAGCTCCCACCCTTGCATTCCAGTGGCAATATCTGAAACTAAAAGAATCTCTCACTCCATGCCTAATCTGAAGCAGCAAAAAGAAATAGAATCAACAGCTGCGCAAATGTCAGAAGTGGCATCACACAGATCCAGGTCTGCTATGAGCTCAAAACACTCAACTAAATCAAGCTCATCAAGGCACTTAACCCTCAGTGAGTAGTTGATAAGAGGGCATGCTGAAGCCGAAACCATAAAAGTACAAGCTGTCTTTGCTCAAAGGAAAGTAGAGATAGAAATGAGTGCAGTCGTCGAATCTAAACGCAAGAAAGCAGAGACTGCACGCAAGAAGACAGACATTGAAGTAGAGACTTCACACAAGAAGGCAGACATCGAAGCAGAGACTACATGCAAGAAGGCAGACGTAGAAGCAGAGGAAGTGGAGATGGAAGCAGAGACTGCACGTAAAAAGGTGGAAGTCATAGTCCTGCAGAGGGAATGTGAACATGCAGCAGCCATGACAAGGCTAAAGGTCTTCAAACAAGCCCTAGGTGGGAGCCAAGGAGGCAGCATCAGCGCGTATGAACTCGACATGGAAGACCCCTTAAGCGCACAAGAGACAACGAGCTGAACCAAGCCAATGAACTGTCAATCGACACCAACATTTCTGTCAGCACCAACACTTCTCCAAAGCATCAAGACGACGATCCACCTGTAGTTTCCAGCTTCATAGGTCAGTCCAATGCACCTCAAACATTCAAACCTGAACCTACTTCATACTCCAATGCACAGCTAGACCTTGCACCTCAACAAACCTTGTATGCCAATGTCCACATGCAACCCAACATGCTGGTAAGGCACTATACTCCTGACAACTGTGTAGTTCTGGCCCCGCATATAACAGAGACTGTATACATCAAACCAGTTGCTGGTCTAAATGCCTAGGCCACTCCATACCTTCCCATGTTCCTGAAACAAGAAGCTATGAACTACACAACCAGCGTCGCTCAGTCAGCGAATGTGACCTGAAGGTCAGAAAGAACAGACATGTCTGACTTTGTGAGGTACATGATATGCCAAGAACTCACCAACAATGATCTCACAAGGTTCGAAGACCAGCCGAAAACTACAGAGGGTAGAAGTGTGCTTTCAAAATCGCAACAAGTGACCTCGGCATTACCGCTGATGAACAGCTGGACCTGCTAATCAGGTGGCTAGGTCCACGGTCTACAGAGAGAATCAAGAGACTCAGATCTCTTACAGCAGCAACCCAACGACTGGTCTCACAACCGCATGAGACAGACTAGAGAAAGGTTTCGGCATTCCTGAAACAATTGAAGACACATTGCTTAAACAACTATATGACTTTCCTAAAATATCCGGCAAGGATGCTTCAAAGTACCAGGAACTCAGCGACCTGCTGTCCGAGCTCCAGCTGGCCAAGACAGACACACATCTACCTGGCCTTAGCTACCTGGACACCACTTGTGGTATAAAACCCATTGTCGCTAAGTTGCCTTACAACGTCCAAGAAAAGTGGACTATGCGAGGGTCAAAATACAAAAGACTATACCAAGTCTCCTTCCCTCCGCTCTCTTTCTTCTCTGACTTC
>JARQOC010000007.1:192509442-192580578 GCA_033576535.1 Allobates femoralis
TATTGAACGCGTCCCAATAAGTATTGAACACACCCCAATAAGTATTGAACGCGCCCCAAAAAGTATTGAACACACCCCAATAAGTATTGAACGCGTCACAATAAGTATTGAACGGGCCCCAAAAAGTATTGAACGCGTTCCAATAAGTATTGAACACAACCCAATAAGTATTGAACGCGCCCCAAAAAGTATTGAACACACCACAATAAGTATTGAACGCGCCCAAAAAAGTATTGAACGCGCCCCAAAAATTATTGAACACACCCCAATAAGTATTGAACGCGCCCCAAAAAGTATTGAACGCGCCCCAAAAAGCATTGAACGCGCCCCAAAAAGCACTGAACAAGCCCCAATAAGTATTGAACGCGCCCCGAAAAGTATTGAACGCGTCCCAAAAAGTATTGAACGCGCCCCAAAAAGCATTGAACGCGCCCCAAAAAGCATTGAACAAGCCCCAATAAGTATTGAACGCGCCCTGAAAAGTATTGAACGCGTCCCAAAAAGTATTGAACGCGCCCCAATAAGTATTGAACGCGCCCCAAAAAGCATTGAACGCGCCCCAAAAAGCATTTAACGCGCCCCAATAAGTATTAAACGCGCCCCAAAAAGTATTGAACGCGTCCCAAGAAGTATTGAACACGCCCCAATAAGTATTGAACGCGCCCCAAAAAGTATTGAACGCGCCCCAAAAAGTATTGAACGCGCCCCAAAAAGTATTGAACGCGTCCCAAAAAGTATTGAACGCGCCCCAATAAGTATTGAGCACGCCCCAAAAAGTATTGAACGCGCACCAAAAAGTATTGAACGCCCCCCAAAAAGTATTGAACGCGCCCCAAAAAGTATTGAACGCGCCCCAAAAAGTATTGAACGCGTTCCAATAAGTATTGAACACACCCCAATAAGTATTGAATGCGCCCCAAAAAGTATTGAACACACCACAATAAGTATTGAACGCGCCCAAAAAAGTATTGAACGCGCCCCAAAAATTATTGAACACACCCCAATAAGTATTGAACGCGCCCCAATAAGTATTGAACGCGCCCAAAAAGTATTGAACGCGCCCCAAAAAGCATTGAACGCGCCCCAAAAAGCATTGAACAAGCCCCAATAAGTATTGAACGCGCCCCGAAAAGTATTGAACGCGTCCCAAAAAGTATTGAACGCGCCCCAATAAGTATTGAACGCGCCCCAAAAAGCATTGAACGCGCCCCAAAAAGCATTTAACGCGCCCCAATAAGTATTGAACGCGCCCCAAAAAGTATTGAACGCGTCCCAAGAAGTATTGAACACGCCCCAATAAGTATTGAACGCGCCCCAAAAAGTATTGAACGCGCCCCAAAAAGTATTGAACGTGTCCCAAAAAGTATTGAACGCGCCCCAATAAGTATTGAACGCGCCCCAAAAAGTATTGAACGCGCCCCAAAAAGTATTGAACGCGCCCCAAAAAGTATTGAACGCGCCCCAAAAAGTATTGCTATTAATGCTATTATTAATGCTAATAATGCTATTATTAATGCTATTAATGCTATTAATAATGATATTAATGCTATTATTAATGCTATTAATGCTAATAATAATGCTATTAATGCTATTAATAATGTTATTAATGCTATTAATGCTAATAATAATGCTATTAATGCTATTAATAATGTTATTAATGCTATTATTAATGCTAATAATGCTAATAATAATGCTATTAATGCTATTAATAATGTTATTAATGCTATTATTAATGCTATTAATGCTAATAATAATGCTATTAATGCTATTAATAGTGTTAATAATGCTATTATTAATGCTAATAATGCTAATAATAATGCTATTTAATGCTATTAATAATGTTATTAATGCTATTATTAATGCTAATAATGCTATTATTAATGCTATTAATGCTATTATTAATGCTATTAATGCTAATAATAATGCTATTAATGCTATTAATAATGTTATTAATGCTAATAATGCTATTATTAATGCTATTAATGCTATTAATAATGTTATTAATGCTATTATTAATGCTATTAATGCTAATAATAATGCTATTAATGCTATTAATATTGTTATTAATGCTATTATTAATGCTAATAATGCTATTATTAATGCTATTAATGCTATTAATAATAATATTAATGCTATTATTAATGCTATTAATGCTAATAATAATGCTATTAATGCTATTAATAATGTTATTAATGCTATTATTAATGCTAATAATGCTATTATTAATGCTATTAATGCTATTAATAATGTTATTAATGCTATTATTAATGCTAATAATAATGCTATTCATGCTATTAATAATGATATTAATGCTATTATTAATGCTATTAATGCTAATAATAATGCTATTAATGCTATTAATAATGTTATTAATGCTATTATTAATGCTTATAATGCTATTATTAATGCTATTAATGCTATTAATAATGTTATTAATGCTATTATTAATGCTAATAATAATGCTATTAATGCTATTAATAATGTTATTAATGCTATTATTAATGCTAATAATGCTATTATTAATGCTATTAATAATGTTATTAATGCTATTATTAATGCTATTAATGCTATTAATAATGTTATTAATGCTATTATTAATGCTATTAATGCTAATAATAATGCTATTAATGCTATTAATAATGTCATTAATGCTATTATTAATGCTATTAATGCTAATAATAATGCTATTAATGCTATTAATAATGTTATTAATGCCATTATTAATGCTATTAATGCTAATAATAATGCTATTAATAATGTTATTAATGCTATTATTAATGCTAATAATGCTATTATTAATGCTATTAATGCTAATAATAATGCTATTAATGTTATTAATACTGCTATTACTGCTAATAATAATGCTATTGCTTATATTATTGCTATTGATGATGCGATTATTATTTAAAAATCTTTAAAAAAACAATAAACATATTTTAGATACCCGATGCATTTGCATCAGGCTAACAGCTATAACTACTATAATCAAATTAATGCACGTTCTAGAATCCCGATGCATTTGCATCGGGCTCACAGCTAGTATATAATAAAGCAATACTACTCATGTCCAGAAAAACAACAATTATAAGACATTTAAAAATGCATGAAAAGTATACATAAAAACATATACATAAAATATGCTTAAAAACATTATCCATAAAAATCATTTTTTGTACATGAAAATCATTATACATTCATAAGTATTCATTTAAAAGATAACAATTTTTATATATTTATAATAAACCTGAGTTATTGTTCTGTAGTTTTATATTCCCTCTATGACATCATTTAATCCATTGGGGGTATAAAGTTCCCATCCTAAAAATCCAGAAGGATTCTTTGGGGTTCAAATTTTTCAACCCAATTTAAGCATTCATTAGAGATGGGGAACCATTTTTCTGCCGAGGGCCATTTGGAAATTTTTAGCATCTTTCGGGGGCCGTACAAAATTATCAACTTGAAAATTAGCCGCTATATTTGGTTAAACAATCAACTCACCCCTACTGTGGTGGCTGGGGCTGCTTCTTTTTTGTGTGGCTGTGATATTAAATGATATTGATCATGTTGCTTCTCAACTGCTTTTTCACGTTTTCTAGGGCCATAGACATCACAGGAGAGGCTGGGGCATATACATCACTGGGGAGGCTGAGGCTTGGGCATAGAGATCACTGGGGGGCTGGATTTAAAAGGCAGGCAGTGGGCAAACCGCAGCTGAGCCCTGTGGTCCCCAGGAATCTGCCCGAGGGCCACATTCGGCCCTGGGGCCTGAGGTTCCCCACCTATGCACTAGAGTCACTGTTATATTGAATTTTTTAGTATGAAATTTTTAGTATGTTTTAAACATAAATGTCTTGATAAGCTGTGCTTTAGAAAACCATTTTTAGTATTGTGCCTGTGGCCATTCATGTGTGTTGGAAGTGTTTGCATAGTATGACCAACATATTGGAGGCCACAGGCACAAGTGATCGCATACACTACAAACTCACTGTCACAGGAGAGTTTTTGTCTGATTAGGGTGCATTCTCCAGTATTATTAGATATAATTGTATCAGCATTATGATTATCATAATTATGATTATCATAATTTTACAACAGCAGCATTTTCTAGACAGACATTTTTAGACACCCATTTTTTAGGGATTACATATATTTTTTTTTACTAGTGGATTTTTTGATCCCCTTGTAAAACAAATCCCAAATTGCTAGGGGCAATAACACTTTTTATAGTTTGCCCCCTCCGAAATGTGATGTTGGGTTTTTCATGAAGTATATTTTTCAAATAACTATCCCTTTTTAATAGTTACCAATATTTGTACAGTATGCTTCTAATATCATTATCATTAAAGTTGTAGGCAGTGATAAAATTATATCGCCAATTGTTTTTTCCATAATTTTTCTTTTTATCCATTAAATCTTTATTTTTTTTGCTGTTTTTAGTTTTATTTTTATTTCTAGTCAGACATTCTTCACACTACTACAGAACAATAACTCAGGTTTATCATAAATATATAAAAATTGTTAACTTTTAAATTAATACTTATGAATGTATAATGATTTTTATGGATGTTTTTAAGCATATTTTATGTATATTTTTTATGTATACTTTTCATGCATTTTTAAATGTCTTATAATTGTTGTTTTTCAGGACATGAGTAGTATTGCTTTGTTATATATCACATTTTAAGTAACAAGTTTATTTATTTAATACTAATTAAGATACCTTTTAAAATAGTGATACTGATGTCCACCCACTCAAAAATGGGTGTGCTTCTCTCCAGCTCAGCATTGGGTTCCACCCAAAATGAAAAGTTTCTGCTTCCTATTTAGGAGCAGTCAGAACAATAATTCATTTAGATATTACACCTGAGGAAGACAGGTGTTTGTGTCGAAACGCATTGTATGTGTTAGGGTACCATTACACGTCGCAACATTGCATGCAATTTCACTGGCAATTTGCTTGTTGCAGTGAAATCATGGACACCTTGTTCTATTTTGTTGCCGTGTACAAATGTAACAATGTGTTCATGATTTCACTGCAACCAGCAAATTGCCAGTGAAATTGCATGCAATGTGGCAACGTGTAACGGTACCCTTAGTCTTGGATAAATAAAGATTTTGTACAGGAAATACCTATGGCCTGTATAATTATAATCCTTGGGAGCACACCTTGCCCGTTGAAAATTTTATACTGATATTCTTGCATTGTGTAACTTTCCTACTATCAGGAAAATTCCTTACTGTTACCCGGTAGATTAGACTGTGTACTAAGATTGTCCCTATGTCCCTCCCTTAATTTGCCTCTGTACAGGGTGCTCCTCCCTTCTTCCTCAGTTTAGTCTAGAGAAGCCATTGCTGAAGATGCATGTGTGCAACCCCAGTACAGATTATTCCTTTTCACCTGCTGATGCGTTGAAATTAATGCAAGATTCTGGAAGGAAACTGCAGCGTTTCTCCTGTCTTAGTACAAGTCATCATTCTAGCCCAGTTCAAAGCTGTCTGTTTGCCCCTGATGGTGTAAGTACAAGCATACAATTATCTAAGGGACTGGTAATTAGAGTGCTTGGGATTTTCAGTCATCAGAAGGGGACAGAACAGTAAAACGGAAACTTGTTACCAGGGGTGGTATACTGCATGCAATCCAGAGAAATATTATTCATAAAGGTCTTATAACAAACCACAGCATAACTGTACAGCAGTCTGCAAGACCCTGCAGACAGAAATCGCTAAGTGAAGAGAATAACCTGTACCTAAGAACAGTAGTGAGCATCTATAAACTAATGTGAACTGCAGTTCTAACAGACTTGCAAATTCAACCCCAGCAGCAGCTTGCATAGATTCCGCAAACACAGACTGCTCCCCAGTTCTACATTGCAACATTGTATTGGTCTCCCTGACAACCAGGAGTAGAACAGCTCCCACACTTGCATTCCAGTGGCAATATCTGAAACTAAAAGAATCTCTCACTCCTTGCCTAATCTGAAGCAGCAAAAAGAAATAGAATCAACAGCTGCGCAAATGTCAAAAGTGGCATCACACAGATCCAGGTCTGCTATGAGCTCAAAACACTCAACTAAATCAAGCTCATCAAGGCACTTAACCCTCAGTGAGTAGTTGATAAGAGGGCATGCTGAAGCCGAAACCATAAAAGTACAAGCTGTCTTTGCTCAAAGGAAAGTAGAGATAGAAATGAGTGCAGTCGTCGAATCTAAGCGCAAGAAAGCAGAGACTGCACGCAAGAAGACAGACATTGAAGTAGAGACTTCACACAAGAAGGCAGACATCGAAGCAGAGACTACATGCAAGAAGGCAGACGTCGAAGCAGAGGAAGTGGAGATGGAAGCAGAGACTGCACGTAAAAAGGTGGAAGTCATAGTCCTGCAGAGTTTGCAAAGTATTCACTGATCTCAGGGAGACCAGTCCAAGAAAACACTGCGGGCAGCTGGCTAAAGCGCTCAAACACAGTGAATTCCTAGGCACATTGCCCCTGGGAAATATGAATATGCAAATAGAGTCTGTGGAGCCTCTGTTAGGAGTCTCAAACACAGAACTAGCCATATATCCCTCCAGGGAAGGACCCAGCCAAGGGGTGGCTCCTTGCGGAGGGAATGTGAACATGCGGCAGCCATGACAAGGCTAAATGTCTTCAAACAAGCCCTAGTTGGGAGCCAAGGAGGCAGCATCAGCGCGTATGAACTCGACATGGAAGACCCCCTTAAGCGCACAAGAGACAACGAGCTGAACCAAGCCAATGAACTGTCGATCAACACCAACATTTCTGTCAGCACCAACACTTCTCCAAAGCATCAAGACGACGATCTGCCTCTAGTTTCCAGCTTCATAGGTCAGTCCAATGCACCTCAAACATTCAAACCTGGACCTACTTCATACTCCAATGCACAGCTAGACCTTGCACCTCAACAAACCCTGTATGCCAATGTCCACATGCAACCCAACATGCTGGTAAGGGACTACACTCCTGACAACTGTGTAGTTCTGGCCCCGCATATAACAGAGACTGTATACATCAAACCAGTTGCTGGTCTAAATGCCTAGGCCACTCCATACCTTCCCATGTTCCTGAAACAAGAAGCTATGAACTACACAACCAGCGTCGCTCAGTCAGCGAATGTGACCTGAAGGTCAGAAAGAACAGACATGTCTGACTTTGTGAGGTACATGATATGCCAAGAACTCACCAACAACGATCTCACAAGGTTCGAAGACCAGCCGAAAACTACAGAGGGTGGAAGTGCTTTCAAAATCGCAACAAGTGACCTCGGCATTACCGCTGATGAACAGCTGGACCTGCTAATCAGGTGGCTAGGTCCATGGTCTACAGAGAGAATCAAGAGACTCAGATCTGTTACAGCAGCAACCCAACAACTGGTCTCACAACCGCATGAGACAGACTAGAGAAAGGTTTCGGCATTCCTGAAACAATTGAAGACACATTGCTTAAACAACTATATGACTTTCCTAAAATATCCGGCAAGGATGCTTCAAAGTACCAGGAACTCAGCGACCTGCTGTCCGAGCTCCAGCTGGCCAAGACAGACACACATCTACCTGGCCTTAGCTACCTGGACACCACTCGTGGTATAAAACCCATTGTCGCTAAGTTGCCTTACAACGTCCAAGAAAAGTGGACTATGCGAGGGTCAAAATACAAAAGACTATACCAAGTCTCCTTCCCTCCGCTCTCCTTCTTCTCTGACTTCTAGTGATGGGCGAGTCCTAAATTACTCGGAATCGCTTGACTCTAGCGAGTCCGAGCCCCGGTCTCGCTACTCGTTGCGAGTCTAGCGAGTCCAATGTTAATGAATGGGGAAGCGAGTAATAGCGAGTAATGTGCGATTTACAAATTGCAGATGTGTCTCGGAAGCTTCAGGCTCTATCTGCTAGGACACGTTACTCTGCGAGTTTCCCAGCGTTTACTCGCACAGTAACCAGCCCAATGCAAATCAATGGCAATCCTAGTTTTGTCAGAGACTCTGACAAAACTAGGATTGCCATTGACTTGCATTGGACTCGCTACTGTGCCAGTGATAGCAGGGAAACTCACAGAGTAAGAGCTGTCTGCTCTGTGCAGCTCCAGGGTCCTAGAACCCGCCTGCTGCCTGATGTAGCAGAGCTGAGATTGTTCTCAGTTTGCTCATTCCCTGTGCATAGACATCTATATCTATGCACAGGGGATGTAGCAGAGAGGACATCACGTTTTGGACTACGTCGGACGGAAGAGGACTTTTTTAATTAAAGATGGAGTCCCTAATGGCTTTTTTTTTTATTTCTAATAAAAAATTTTCTCTGTGTTGTGTTTTTTTCTTTAAACCTTTATTGGAGATTCTTAGTGGCCGGGTCAAACCTGGCCTGACATTAAGAATCTCAGGCTTAATACCAGCTTGTATAACAAAGCTGGTATTAACCCCTTTATTACCCAGCGTGCCACCGCCACCAGGGCCGATGGAAGAGTGGGGTTCAGCGCCAGAGGATGGCGCTTCAATGAACGCGCCATCTTCTGGGGCGGCTGCGGGCTGCAATTTGCAGCGGGGGATGGCCAGAAAGCTTGGGCCTCCCTGCGCTGCGGATTCCAGCCCCCAGCTGCTTAGCTGTACCTGGCTAGACATAGAAATTGCGCGGAGCCCCACGCATTTTTTTTTAATTATTTCATGAAATTCATGAAATAATAAAAAAAGAGGGCTCGCCTATATTCTTGTGTCTGAAAAACGTCAGAAAAAAATTTGACATGGGCTTCGCCGTATTTCTGGAACCAGCCGGATCCAGCAGGCAGCGACGGGCTGCCCCAACCCCCAGGTGCCTATTTGTACCTGGCCAGACACAAGAATATATGGGAGCCCATTTTTTTTATTATTTCATGAAATAATTAAAAAAAAATGCGTGGGGCTCCGCGCAATTTCTATGTCTAGCCAGGTACAGCTAAGCAGCTGGGTGCTGGAATCCACAGCGCAGGGAGACCCAAGCTTTCTGGGCACCCCCCGCTGCAAATTGCAGCCCGCAGCCGCCCCAGAAGATGGCGCGTTCATTGAAGCGCCATCCTCTGGCGCTGAACCCCGCTCTTCCAGCGGCCCTGGTGGCATTGGCACACTGGGTAATAAAGGGGTTAATACCACCTTTGTTATACAAGCTGGTATTAAGCCTGGGATTCTTAATGTCAGGCCAGGTTTGACCCGGCCACTAAGAATCTCCAATAAAGGGTTAAAAAAAACACCACGCAGAGAAAATTTTTTATTAGAAATAAAAAAAAAAAAGCCATTAGGGACTCCATCTTTAATTAAAAAACTCCTCTTCCGTCCGACGTAGTCCAAAACGCAATGTCCTCTCTGCTACATCTCCTGTGCATAGATATAGATGTCTATGCACAGGGAATGAGCAGACTGAGAACAATCTCAGCTCTGCTACATCAGGCAGCAGGTGGGCTCTAGGACCCTGGAGCTGCACAGAGCAGACAGCTCTTACTCTGCGAGTTTCCCTGCTATCACTGGCACAGTAGCGAGTCCAATGCAAGACAATGGCAATCCTAGTTTTGTCAGAGTCTCTGACAAAACTAGGATTGCCATTGATTTGCATTGGACCCGTTACTGTGCGAGTAAACGCTGGGAAACTTGCAGAGTACCGAGTCCTGCGAGTCCCTTACTACTCGCAGAGTAACGAGTCCTAGCAAGTAGATTCGCCCATCCCTACTGACTTCATCAAGGAGATTGCAGAGTGCAAAAATGACCACAACTTTTGTTATGAAGAACCCAGTGGCTCTGCATCATCTCCTAAGTACGAGAGTTCACGCTCTCACGACAGAAACCGCAGCCGTCTAGTGTCTACAAAAATGACCGAGGCTCTGCCTTCACCGACATCGTCACCAGACAGAAACCACAGCGGTCCGGTGTTAATGAATAGGTCGAAGTTCTGCCTACACCAGTGTCAGCACCAGACAAGGCCAACGAATGGGAGAAGGTAGAAAATCTGAATCCTCAGTGTCCTACCCGCAAATTGCCGTATCCCCTGAAGAAGTGCATCGGCTTCAGGCAGAAACCACTTCAAGAGCAAAAGGAACTCTTGAAGAAGTTTGGAGTATGTTTCAGTTGCTGTGCCTCTACCGATCAACTTGCTAAGGACTATGTCATCGCCATCAAGTGTATAGAGTGCAACAGCGAAGACCACATGCAGGCGCACTATGCATCACAGCCTGACTCAACGTCTACTCCTTCTCAAAGCAACAAACCATCTTCATCCTGCATCAAGGTATGTGGGGAAGGTCTTCACGACATGTCCTGCATGAAGATTTGCTTGGCAAGGGTGTATCCTGAAGGTCATTCAGAAAAGGCAGCCAAGGTATACGTCAGCCTGGACGATGAGAGCAACAAATCCTTGGCCAGATCAGAACTCTTCGACTTACTAGACGTAAAGGGAAACACCTATCCCTATACCCTGGGCACCTGCAGCGGTGTGACAGAAGCTACTTGAAGAGCGGCCTCATAATAACTTCTCTATTCAGCTCCAAGGAGATACCACTTCCCACACTTGTAGAGTGTAACCAAATACCCTTCAACAGTGTAGATATCCCAACACCAGAAGCATCTCTTTAGTTTCCTCACCTCAAAGACATAGCCAACGAGATAACGGCCTTGGACAACAAGGCAGATATCTTAGTTCTCCTCGGCAGAGATATTATACGACTGCGCAAGGCGAATCTAAAAATCTCTGGACAACTTGATGAACCGTACGCTCAGTGCCTCGAGCTAGGCTGGGTCATCATCGGCGACATCTGTAGTGACTAGACAAAGAAGCCAAGCAACTTCACTTCTTACAAAACCATCATCACGTCAGATGATGACAATGTGTCTCTCCTGCCATACCCACATCACTATCGGGTAAAGGAGTCATCAGGCCACATCAAGTGGCAACAACAACCACCTGTCAACCCAAACCTGCTTCATCTTCAAGATGACAGCCTGAGTCAACATCACTCTACCTTGCAAACCAGGTCAACAACTCACCACCTACAGAGGAAAACAAGGTGATCATCAGGATCACAAGCATCAAATCTGCTGAAGACAACTACAAAAGGTGGGTAGCTCCCTCACCCTCGCTTCCTGCAAAGACTGAGTTGCCAAGGGATTCGCAGCAAGCAACTATAAGTTCCCAACCTGAGAAGCCTATCTAAATCGCAAACTTGGTCAAGCCGTGGCCGTGCTAGACTTCGGTGCTCAAAGTAGTGTTCTCCCCATGCAATGCAACCTCAGCACACCCCCAGATGTTGAAAAAGGCAGGTTCACCTACTGAGCTTCGCCCTGTAATGAACTTCCAACGAAATGAGGAGTCTCGCCTGTTTGAAACAGCATCCACGATCCTCTTGAGTTCAGGACACCCATCACAGTTTAAAACATGGTACTGCTGAGACAACTTTGCTATCAAGGGCATCGACAGGGACACTATGTTACCATCTCAGAAACAACATAGGTTAAAGACCAGGAAGAAGACCCTCAGACCAACCTGCAGTGCAGACTGTGTGTCCAAGGTGCCAGCAGGGAAGCTGAGGTCCCATCACCCTAGACACTCTTCAAGCTCGTCAGCCATTGTGCCTGCAGATGTCCAGTCCAAATACATTGCCTAGTGGCTCCTTCGAGCAGGAGTCACATGAACTAAACTTCGTTGCTGGACTCTGCCACGGAGGGCATCTCCTCATACCCTGCCGTGCTAAGACACAGAACTGTCGGCGTCCAACAGAACTCGAACATTCCTAGTGGACTAAACCTCACCATTGGATTGTTCGGTTGGTGGAAGAGTTGGCACATTTGCGGCTGTCCCAATCCGAAGATGGGTTTTGTTGGACTTGGATTTATTTTTCTATTTTTTCATTTTTTTCCATTTTGCATTCAAGGACTATGTTTCACTTCAAGTGTGGACTTGAATAGTCCATTATTGTTTGCATTTTGTGCTCTTCTCTCTTCTCATTACAGGTGTCATAACGTCGAGGGACAGAGAGGACTTCTTACGTCGCACAGGACTTGTGAAATCAGACGATTTCAGACGGGGAGTTTTGTGTCCCACAAATGGGAACAACCTATTTACTCCATGACACTCACTCTCTGCTCTACCTGATAAGCCACTATACTGCTCCACCCACCATCTTCCCAAAGCTCACTCACTCCTGGCAGACAACTTCCCACTTCAGCTACACTACTACGACTCTTGTCCTAGTTTACCAATTTCACAACCACATCCTTAGATCTTTCCCATCTCTCTTCAGAGGAATAAGCTAAGTACTCAATGTTGGCCAAATATTATTCTATTAATTGGACAGACCCTTTGCACTCTGGTCTTGCACCTCACACAGCATATTTGCACCCTCCCAGATGTGGTGAAAATCTTCTTTTAGGCTATCATTTGTTACCTGTCATAGGATTAGTCCTAAAAAAATTTAGTTCAGCTTGGGTATCATATAAATTTCAAAGAATCTGTGTGCAGTCCACAACTTCTAATAGGCGTCACAGAGTTTACCTTCCAAATGCTAGAGCAGACACAGGCTTATAAGTTCTGTAGGGACTTGGTGTGCTTGCTTTGCCCTGATATTAAGCACTGTATGATGTCAGTGAGTAAATGATAAATAATACAGATCGAGAAAGGTAAAATGAGATATGGGATATGTAACAGATACAGAAATAAGGTATGCAATGTACAATTTGCACTTTTTCGGCAAACTCATGAATTAGATTTGCAAACACTAGTGAAAAAATTGATTACAGCACCACTACTGCATTTTTTTTTTTGCATCATCGTTATGGTGCTTTAAATATAAATCCCCTGCCCCTGTCTTATACTAGCCTTTCGCCGCCTTCCTTCCTTTCCAGCATTGCGTGGGTCGGTTTGTGGTGAAAAGTGTCCTGCCGGCGGCACCAGTGTTTAATGGAACACGTCAGAATTCAGTTTTCAATAAATCTCTATGAGAGCCTTGTTCTGGCCTTGTTCTGGCTTTCCTAGAGATGCAATGAGAGCTTGTGACTAACCCTTTTGACTTCCTGGCCAGTCCAAAGTTAAAGGCACAAGATGGAGTTGCAGGGCCAAAGCCACATTGGTAAGAGGTAAAGATGCCAGAAGGTGAGTATAAGACAGGGGGCAGGGGCTTACATTTAAAGCGCCACTACACAGGTGAAAAAAAATGCTGTAGTGATGCTTTCCATTACTGCTGTGAAAAAGTGGCCCTAGGGAGAGGTTATAACATTTAAGGTGAGTGTAAATTCATAGATGGGAATTAACATTGTGAATGTGGACTATTATAGCACGCAACAAAAAGGTTCTGCTAGCAACAGCTATATTGTGGTAGAATTCAGAGAGGGGCTTAAAAAATCAATTTGAGGAAAAAATTATAGTTAAAGTTATTAAAGCCTTTGCTTGGTACATTATCATAATACAATTATCTAAATTGCCAAACTGAATAAACTAAAACACCAAAATACATTTGCAGCATCTCATAAGAGAGCAAAGAGTGTATCATCTCCATATCATATCCCAGCAACTTCAAAGCTTTTTACATCAAATGCAGCGATTTAACTGCGTAGAGGAGGCATTTATTACACTTATTTCAATTTATTCTCTTTTTTTTCTAATGTAACAGAGAATTTATATTTAATAATTGACTTTAAGAAAACATTAGTGGAAATGCCATAAATATGACACATAGACATGAAATCCTGTCGCTGCGTAGGTGAAACTGCCAATGTTAAACGCTTTAATCTTAATGGAGAGAGCTATTTTATCTTGTTAGACATCGCTGTACAATAGTCTCTTCCACGCTCCAAATGACAGGCTGTGACACAGGCTGCATTACATGACAATTGGTACTTTCAACCCAGGTGACAATTGCTTGTAAAATACACATTATCAAAGCTAGGAGAAACACAGTAGACTGATTTAAAATGTGTAAAAAATTCTCTGTCGGGTTTATGAAAACTCAAGATAGCAAAGAACTAAAAATTGCACTGGAGTGCCTCCATAGTAAATAACTGCACTACCTTATTTTGGAATATGACAATAATTGGTGGGACAAGTGGCAATTAGGGATGAGCGAGTAGTGAAATATTCATAATTGCTATACTCGTAACGAGTAGTTTTCAATACTCGCATACTCGTCCGAATAGCTAGTCTAATGTTAGTCAATTAATGATTGGCTCTGCCCAGACACATTCGGCCATAAAATGAGCATTTCCAGGATAAGGCGTGAGGGGGGGTTTCTTTGCATTTTCACTACATAAAACACCTTGCTGTACCCCTAAGTGAGACACTAACATTCAATCTGCTCTCACTGGGTTGCCATCTCTCGTTGTTTCCTAAAGGGAGCTGTGAATATGTGCCCAGACACATCCAGCCATAAAATGAGAATTTCCAGGATAGGGCGAGAGGGGGGGCTTTTTTGCATTTTCACTGCATAAAACACCTAGTTGTACCCCCAAGTGAGACTCTAACATTCAATCTGCTCTCACTGAGGTGCCATGTCTTGTTGTTTACTAAAGGGAGCTGTCAATATGTGTCAGATCAAGAACGATCAACCCATCCTTCACAAGCACCTGCGATACTCGCCAAGTAATGAGTATCACGAATACCGTACTAGGAGTGCGAGTAGCAAAAAGTAACAATTACAATGGATTATCGCTAGTGGCAATACCATTGATGTTTTTTTTATCTTATAAATAAGAATAGTGGTATGGAATGGGTTGCTAATGCCAAGTGCCAGCAATTATTTTAAACCCACAAACCAGTTAGACATAAAACGTTAAAAATAAATTTATATATTTCTATATTTTTAATTTTTTATTTTTAAATTACAATTTTGATTTCTTTTTTCATGCTACTATGTTATTACCCTTAATCAGGCGTAAACAATACATTTTACAGTTGTTGAGGGCCATACCAACAGGCTAAACTTAATTCTGATGATTATTATTGTTAGTGGTAGTAGTATTAATAGTATTATATTGATTTGTGTCACTTATTATTAGGCAGAATGGAATATCTTGACTAGCTGCTACTACTAATGCAATTCCAAAAACATTAGCAGAATTATAAATTGGCATATATGCAATGTATAAGAGCAAATTCACAATTACCGAACTTTAAAGGGATCCTATCACCTTCAAAACGCCTCCTAAGCTATCACAACATGTCCCTACAGCATCCATCACTAATCTCACATTTCTTTTGTCTCCTAAAAGCATCCTGTGAAAGTGGAGAAAAATGTTTTAATACTCCCTCATTAGTGATTATAATTAGCAGGGGCTATATTCTTTAGTCACCAGGGGGTGTTCTTTTGCAGCTCCAGGATCCAGCCCTCTCTCTGTCTGTGCTTAAGTGAAACTGAAACTGAAGGCAGGACTAATGATTTGCATTCTGTGAGTGATAGAGAGGGGGAGGGAAATGCCTGCACATCACAGCAGAACACACAGAGACAGGGTGGATCCTGAGGCTGCAAAACAGCCCGCCTTGGTGACTAAAGAATATAGCCCTGCTAATTATAATCACTAATGAGTGAGTATTAAAATGTTTTTCTCCACTTTCACAGGATGCTTTTAGGAGACAAAAGGAGTGTGAGATTAGTGATGGGATGCTGCAGGGACATGTTTTGATAGCTTACGAGGCATTTTGGAAGTGACAGGATCCCTTTAAGAAAAGTGCACATCCAGATCCTCCGAATCTGAACATCTGCAGGTTTGCCCATCTCCAGTATTTAGTATACACTGTTTTTGATTTAAAAAGTGTAAAAGTCATCCCACTGCGACAAGGATTACCCCAATCAGTACAGTCCTACACTCTAATATTAAAGCAAGTGGCAATGCCATTGATCTTTTCTCAAGTGCTTATAAATAGGGTCAAATCAACAGGCTAAACCTAAGTCTGATTTATTATTATTATTGTTATTATTATTATACATATACAACAATTGCACACAGCAAATCAAATCATTATGCTGGATTTTGTATTAAATCACTAGTCGGACACTTCCCAAGTGCCTAAGACTGCGTGATATATCGGTGAATGATGCATGCAGAGCCCAGTAAGGTGGCCTTTGGCCTTTTGCAGCTGACAGATTGTTATTTTGTCAACTACAATTGTTTTCAAGTGCTGGCCAAAGTTTTTAGGCACAGCACCCAGTGTACCAATTAGCACTGGGACCACCTTCACTGGCTTGTGCCAGAGTCTTTGCAGTTCGATCTTTAAATCCTCATATCATGTAAGTTTTTTAAGTTGCTTCTCCTCAATCCTGCTGTCTCCTGGTATTGCCACATCAACGATCCACACTTCCTTTTTTGTTACAATGGTAAAGTCCAGAGCAATGTGTTCCAAGACTTTATCAGTCAGATTTCAGAAGTCCCATAGTAGTTTTCATGTTTATTTTCAATTACCTTTTCAGGTTTATGATCCCACCAGTTCTTTGTGACAGGAAGATGGTAATTGTGGAACAAGTTCCAGTGAATCATCAGAGCAACTGTATTATGCCTTTGTTTGTAGTCTGTCTGTGCAATCTTCTTGCAGCAGCTCAGTATAAGATCCATTGTTTCATCTGCTTCCTTGCACAGTAGACATTTGGGGTCTGTAGTTGATTTTTCAATTCTGGCTTTAATCGCATTTTTGCGGATCGGTCGCTCTTGGGCTGCTAGAATTAAGCTCTCTGTTTCCTTTTTTAATGTTCCATTAGTAAGCCACCACCAGGTCTTTTCCTTTTCGATTTTACCCTTGTTTTTCTCTAGGAATTGTCCATGCAGAGCTTTCTTTTGTCAGTTTTCTCTTCTGCTTTGTACAGCGCTTTTATGGTATTTGTTTTTTGTCTGTTGTACTTTAAGCAGTTTTCTGTTGTTAACTTCCATCAAGGCTTGTTCTCCACTATAATTCACGTAATCTGCCAGTGCATGTTTCTCTTCTTCTACAGTTTGCTTGACTTGCAAAAGCCATCTGCCTCCTGATTTTCTTGTCAGGTAAAGTCTGTCAACATCACTACGTGGATGCAATGAGTAGTGGATTGTCATCAGTTTTCTTATTTTTCTGTCCAGATCATCCAGCTCTATCTGTGTCCAGTTCACAATTCCAGCAGTGTATCTAATGACAGGAACAGCGCAGGTGTTTATGGCCTTGATGGAATTCCCCCAACTCAATTTGCTCTTCAAAATTTTCCTGACTCTTTCTTCATATCCCTTACTAACCACATTTTCACATTTCCATGCTTGATGTTATCCAGCTGTAATATGCCCAGGTATTTGTAGGCTTTAGGCTGGTGGCATTTTATGGTTTGTCCATTAGGCATTTCTATACCTTTACTGTCAATTATTTTCCCTTTCTTCAGTGTTATTGTGGCACATTTGTCCAGGCCAAACTCTATACCGATCTCATTACTAAAAATTCTAACAGTGTTGGTCAGACTTTTTATGGACATCTAATGCTGCAAATAATAGACTGACATCAATATACCAAATCTATAATACATCATTACAAAATTATACACAAGTAAATGATTATTTATAAATGTCAGTCAACAATATATTATATCTACGTCTGGATTTATCTGGAATCTGCAGCTATGGGTATGTTTTTACCATCTCCACACCAGGAAATTTGCCTCTCTTTACTTAAGTAATCACCTATAGGGTTGCTTTATGTGCCCTGCTGCTTCTCTTGATTTTTGTATAATATAAAATTTCTATCACCATGGAAAAAGTGCTTTAAACCTCTCTTGCACTTGGTTTAGGGGAGTGTCCAGCGTAAATGACCTCCCTTTTTATATATATATATATATATAGGGGTGTTATTGGATTTACTAAAGACAATGTCTGTAATTTAATGCATTATATACATTACCACCCCTATGAATCCTGTTATAAAATTGGGGACTGCTTTTGGCAGATACTTTCCTCCCTTTTTCTTGCTTCAAAACCTTCTATGATTTGTGCCTGAGATTGCTATTTTTTCTGGTGGCATTACTGGATATGACCCATTGTTAATTTGTTTATGTATTGTGATCCTCGTGTTTCTAAAATTGTCTCATTGTATATGTACATTTTTTGAATTTTAAGTAGTAATAAAAAACCTTTGTACTCTTTTGCACATAACTCCCTGTGTCTGCCTGTTTTTGTGCACATTCTACAAAGGCAGTTTGCCCAACATAAAACAGCAGTACTCCAAATGTTGCTACTGCCTGCTAGTATCCCCCAGCAGTGCATTTAATCAACTGGTGCTTGTGTCCACATTCTAAAAAGGCAGTTTTTCCAAAAGCAAATCAGCAGCACTCTAAAAGTTGCTACTGCCTGCTACTAACCTTTCAGTCATACATTTAATGCGTTGGTGCTTCTGTCCACATTCTAAAAAGGTGGTTTGCCCCATGCAAAATAGCAGTACTCTAAAAGTTGCTACTGCCTGATACTAAACTTGCAGTATTGCATTTAATCCACTGGTGCTTGTGTCCACATTTTAAAAAGGCGGTTTGCCCAATGCAAAACAGCAGTACTTGAAAAGTTGCAACTGACCTCTCAGTAGGCCATTTATTCCTCTATTTTGGCTGTGACATCTAGGTTGGCTTATGCCATCCACACCAAAATCTGTCAACAAAACCCAAAATGCCCCAAAAGGCTGTTGGTAAGGGACAGGGACGTGGATGTGGACATGGTGGTGTCAGTGTTGTTCCAGAAGGCACTGAGACAGTGTCAGCTCAGATGAATAAGCATGCATCCTCTCTCTTCCTGAAAAAATGTGCTGGTCTGGAACATAAATGTGCGTTGAAGCCAGAAGACCAAGAGCAGATTCTATCTTGGATAGCAGACACAGCCTCTATGTACCGTATATACTCGCGTATAAGCCGAGTTTTTCAGCCCAAAAATTGGGCTGAAAAGTACCCCCCTCGGCTTATACGCGAGTCAGTGCGGGGGCTGCTGTATACAGCGGTATAAAGCAGCCCCCGCATCCCCAGTAATGCAGGGGCCCCCCCCTCATGCTCCGGTCACCTGTAAAGCAAGTTATACTTATCAGTGCCCGCTGCCGTCCGCGCCCGCCGCTGCCGACATGCGATCCTCCATCTTCATGCATCTTCTTCCTGCTTCTGTGCGCGTCGCAGGCAATGACGTCATTACCGGCGACGCACACAGGAAACAGGAAGAAGATGCATGAAGACGGAGGATCGGGATGTCGGCAGATGCGGGCGCTGACGGCAGCGGGCACTGATAAGTATAATTTGCTTTACAGGTGACTGGAGCATGAGGGGGGGGCCCTGCATTACTGGGGCTGCCTGTATACTACCACTGGGGCTGCTGTATATAGGGGCCCTGCATTACTGGGGCTGCAATACCACTGGGGCTGCTGTATATAGGGGCCCTGCATTACTGGGGCTGCAATACCACTGGGGCTGCAATACCACTGGGGCTGCTGTATATAGGGGCCCTGCATTACTGGGGCTGCAATACCACTGGGGCTGCTGTATATAGGGGCTGCAATACCACTGGGGCTGCAATACCACTGGGGCTGCTGTATATAGGGGCCCTGCATTACTGGGGCTGCAATACCACTGGGGCTGCTGTATATAGGGGCTGCTGTATACACCACTGGGGCTGCAATACCACTGGGGCTGCTGTATATAGGGGCTGCAATACCACTGGGGCTGCTGTATATACCACTGGGGGCTGCTGTATATAGGGCTGCTGTATACACCACTGGGGCTGCAATACCACTGGGGCTGCTGTATATAGGGGCTGCAATACCACTGGGGCTGCTGTATATACCACTGGGGCCTGCTGTATATCATACTGCTGGGGCCTGTATACCACTGCTGGGGGCTGTATACCTGTGCTGGGGTCCACCCTCAGCTTATACGCGAGTCAATAGATTTTCCCAGGTTTTGGGGGCAAAAGTAGGGGGGTCGGCTTATACACGGGTCGGCTTATACACGAGTATATACGGTAATTGTCAAGCAGCAACAAATCTTCCAAAACCACAAAATCTAATGCCGATACACAGAAGGCTGGCCCATCCAATTCTGAAGCTAGTTCTTCTTCCTCCTGCCATTATCAGTCGCAGCAAATATATTACCCTAAGCTTGGTCACTCAGAGGATCTATTTGTTTCGTATCATTTGGTTGGCTCTGACCTATCACCGTGCAGCATCGAAAAGGGACATGAAGAGGTATTGTGCATTGATGCTCAAGTATTTGAGGACCTACAGCCAGAAGAAAGCCACTTGGAGAACGTCATTTACTGTGTACAGAGGTGGAGGCTAATGATGATGAGACAAAGTTGCCATAAGGTCAGCCTACAATGTCAACTGGAAAGGAGAATGAGATGGATGACGAGGTGGTCGATTATGAGTCCACTGATCCGACCTGGACTGTTGACACGCATGTCCATGATAGCAACACAGAGGAAGAAGGATATAGCACCCACACAGGCACCAAGGGGTCTTCGACATGGTTTGCCCAGAGTGACAACAGGGTCAACTGTTCCCAACACCACACCCGCTGTGGGCCAAGTCAGAGCAAGGGGGTGTTCAGCTGCTTTGTGGAATTTTTTTCTGAACGTCCTTCAGAGAAAAACATTGTAGTCTATAGCATCTGCCATACCAAGTTGAGCGAAAGTCAGGGCAAAGGCAACCTCAGCACCACCAATATGCAAAACCACATGGCAGCCAAGAAACCCAGTAGGTAGGCGGAAAACCAGGGTACTAAATCTGCGCCTGGGGGTGAAATCACTGCCATGTTGCCTGGGCTACAACCATCTGAATTTGCAGTTCAGGAAGCTGATGCGCATACCTCCTGCCCGCAAGCTGCAGTTGGTCACTCACAGCAAACATCAACCACGTCCACATCTTTGTCCCAGCGAAGAATCTAATTGTCTGTGCCTGAGAACTTGGAAAGAAAGCGTAAATACCCAACCACGCACCCATAGGCATGAATACTAAACTCCCAAATTGCTAGCTGTGGAGAATATTGACATTTAGACTTGTGGAAAAACAGTCTTACCGTGATCTCTTGGCTGTGGCTGCCCCACGATACATTGTTCCCAGCCGCCACTATTTTGCCTGGTGTTCCATCCCAGCGTTATACAAGCACGTGTTAAACAATCTGAACCGTGCTCTCACCAACACCATAACCGGGAAGGTCCACCTAAAAACAGCACACTGAGTGAACCTGGTGGAGGGTGGGACAAAGGCGCAAAGTGGAACATCAGATATCCTCCCAACACCAAGAATAGCGGGCCTAACTTCTATCAGGGTTTCTGCCTCTTCATATTCATATTCCTCTCTCCCCTCCTCCTGCTGCTCATCCTCCGCAGAATTACCCTCCCCATCAATGCCAAACTAAAACCTATGCAGCAGTGCATTGTCAAAGCGGCAACATGCTCTGCTGAAGCTGATCTGTTTCGGTCAAAAACCACACACTGCAGCAGAACTGTGGCAGGCTTTAAAACAACAGAGGAGGAAGATGAGGGTTCATCTTCCTCCTCTGTTGTTTTAAAGCCTGCCACAGTTCTGCTGCAGTGTGTGGTTTTTGACCGAAACAGATCAGCTTCAGCAGAGCATGTTGCCGCTTTGACAATGCACTGCTGTATAGGTCTTAGTTTGGCATTGATGGGGATGAAGAGGAAGAGGACTTGTTTTACTATGGTACTGAGGAGTCTCCTAATGCTACAGAGGGGTCACCCAACCAAAGCTCCATGTCTGTCTAGGCTGGATGGGCTGGAGAGTAGGAGGTAGAGAAGGAGAGTCAGCGTGAGGAGAGAATGGGTACTGGTCCTACTGTTGGGGACACCGAAGATTTGCCTTTTGCCAGCTTGGTCCACATGGCACAGTTCACTATGGAAGCAACCATTACAGACCATGGCTTAAAAATAACCCAAGGAACCAGTACTACAGAATTAGGAAAAATTGCACTTCTTATGCAGTATTTAGGGATCAAAGCAAAATATTGAGGGAGAGATTTCAAGAAAAAGAATATCCCCCGAGGCTTGTCAAAAAGGCTTATAACTCTGTTAAAAATTGTACCCAGAATGAGCTTATAAATCCTGATAAGAACAAGGGTGTAAAGAATAACCCTTTTGAAACAAATTTTATCACTACTTTTTCGTCACAAAATTTACAAGTACGAAATATATTGGAAAAACATTGGAATGTGATTTTAAATGACCCGATCCTCAATAAGGTGGTGCCAGGAAACCGACAGTGACATTTAAAAGGGCTCCTACCATCAAAAATGTCTTGGCACCTAGTGTAGTTAAGATTCCTAGCTCTGGATGTACACAAGTAGGTAATGAACAAACTGTCCGTAGGGGTTCGTACCGATGCAATAGACGTGGGTGTAAATGTTGTAGGTAGGGATGGGCGAATCTACTCGCTAGGACTCGTTACTCGGCGAGTAGTAAGGGACTCGCAGGACTCGGTACTCTGCGAGTTTCCCAGCGTTTACTCGCACGAGTCCAATGCAAATCAATAGCAAACGCTGACAAAACTAGGATTGCCATTGTTTGCATTAGACTCGGCTACTGTGCCAGTGATAGCAGGGAAACTCGCAAATAACTGCTGTTACATTGCGAGAGCCGAGTCCAGCTGTCTTCTCTGCCGCAGCTCCAGGGTCCTAGAGCCCGCCTGCTCACAGAGATGATGTAGCAGTGCTGAGATTGTTCTCAGTCTGCTCATTCCCTGTGCATAGACATCTATATCTATGCACAGGGGATGTAGCAGAGAGGACATCGCGTTTTGGACTATGTCGGACGGAAGAGGATTTTTTTAATTAAAGATGGAGTCCCTAATGGCTTTTTTTTTTATTTCAAATAAAAAATTTTCTCTGTGTTTTTTTAACCCTTTATTGGAGATTGTTAGTGGCTGGGTCAAACGTGGCCTGATATTAAGAATCTCGGGCTTAATACCAGCTTGTATAACAAAGCTGGTATTAACCCCTTTATTACCTAGCGTGCCACCGCCACCAGGGCCGCTGGAAGAGAGGGGTTCAGCGCCAGAGGATGGCGCTTCAATGAACGCGCCATCTTCTGGGGCGGCTGCGGGCTGCAATTTGCAGCGGGGGGTGCCCAGAAAGCTTGGGCATCCCTGCGCTGCGGATTCCAGCCCCCAGCTGCTTAGCTGTACCTGGCTAGACATAGAAATTGCGCGGAGCCCCACGCATTTTTTTTTTATTATTTCATGAATTTCAGAGTCAGAGTCTCAGAGTCAGAATTTCATGAAATAATTTTAAAAAAAATGTGTGGGGCTCCGCGCAATTTCTATGTCTAGCCAAGTACAGCTAAGCAGCTGGGGGCTGGAATCCGCAGCGCAGGGATGCCCAAGCTTTCTGGGCACCCCCCGCTGCAAATTGCAGCCCGCAGCCGCCCCAGAAGATGGCGCGTTCATTGAAGCGCAATCCTCTGGCGCTGAACCCCGCTCTTCCAGCGGCCCTGGTGGCCGTGGCACGCTGGGTAATAAAGAGGTTAGGGCCAGCTTTGTATTATCAGCTGGCCCTAAGCCCGAAATTTATGGCGGTCACGCCAATATTAGACATGACCGCCATGAATTTCTATTAAATTGTTTAAAAAAAAAAACACAACACAGAGAAAATTTTTTATTAGAAATAAAAAAAAAGCCATTAGGGACTCCATCTTTAATTAAAAAAATCCTCTTCCGTCCGACGCAGTCCAAAACGCGATGTCCTCTCTGCTACATCCCCTGTGCATAGATATAGATGTCTATGCACAGGGAATGAGCAGACTGAGAACAATCTCAGCACTGCTACATCAGGCAGCAGGTGGGCTCTAGGACCCTGGAGCTGCACAGAGCAGACAGAACTCTTATCTGTGCGAGTTTCCCAGCGATTACAGTTGCAAAGTAAACGAGTCCAATGCAAATAAATGGCAAAACTAGGATTGCTTCAGGCTGAAGCTTCCGAGACACATCTGCAATTTGTAAATCTCACACTACTCGCTATTACTCGCTTCCCCATTCATTAACATTGGACTCGCTAGACTCGCAACGAGTAGCGAGTCCTGTGCTCGGACTCGCTAGAGTCAAGCGATTCCGAGTAATTTAGGATTCGCCCATCACTAGTTGTAGGTCTATTAGTAATGACGTGGACAGTTTCATGTCGTTTATGAATGAAGGGAAGGTTTTTAATATTACCTTCAGAATGACTTGCCAGACAGATCATGTGATCTATTTGATCAAGTGCAACTGTGGTAAACAGTATGTGGGAGGAACTTCTCAACCTCTTCATAAATGTATTAATTCCCATAGGTTTAACATTCTCAGAGGTTTTTTAAAACATGGATTATCGCGACATTGCACCGTAGTTCACCATGGTGATGTTAAATTATCTGTTACCCCTATTGATTATGTGCCTGAAAATACTCCTAGGAGATTGGATGTCCTGGGTAAAAGAGAAACATATTGGATTTTCAAGCTGGCTCTTTAAGCCCTGGTGGGCTTAATGAGGTAAGTGACCTTTTTTAAGAACCCATTAGTTGTTAATGTATTCTTGTTTCCATCGAAGACTTTTAGTAAACTGATAGTTATCAGTGATGGTTTCTCTCATACCATCTTGCCAGATGGAGTTCTTCTATGTGATAATGTGGCAAGATATTATGACCGTATTGGTCCCTATTACCCATAAGCTCAGATAGTTTACCGGTCTGAGGCGTTGCTTAATCACCTTGTGGTTACCTCTAGACCCCTAGACATAATGGGTTCATATTCTGGATGAACACTTTATTATTTTTATGTAATTGTGATTCGAGTACATTGTAATTCATTTTTTTTGTTTTCTCTGTTCATCCTTTACCTCATATAAATCCTGTCTGCATTTCTTCTTGATATTGAGAGGTTTTTAATTGTGAGTTTGTATATACAGGTGTCTTGTAATTTACATAGATCAACAAACCAAGAAATATAAATTATTCAGTGAGCATATTATAGACACATAATGTAGGGGTCATTTACCTTGAAAGATCCCTATAGACAAGAAGTTTATATTTTTATAATTATATGTTTACTTTTTATATAAAAAAGAAGGTTTTGTGTACTAAGTAAATGAGGATCCTTTCATATTCCTCTCCTGGAGCATATTCTGCACCTTTTCTGCATTCTTCCCTTCCTTGCAGTTTGGGGAACCTCACTGGGAAATGGTTGACCTGCTACTATACAGATACCCTCTGTTTCAAAAGTACTTGGACCTAACGGACTGCCAAAGATTAGGACCTTGGTGACTACCCCCTGAAACAGAAGGAAGCTCCCTGTATGGCATGAACATTGAAACAACACAAAAGCATTGTTTAATGCAATCTGTACAATTTACATGGCCAACATCTTGTACCATACTTTGGCTCTGCATAATATTATTATTATTTATTTATATAGTGCCATTAGATTCCATGGTGCTTTACATATGGAGAGGGCAGACGAGGAAAAGTACAATATGTTATAGACAATCAAGTCATTCAGGTACAGGAGGGGAGAGGACCCTGTCCGCAAGGGCTCACAATCTACGAGGGACGGGTTGGCATACAGTAGGAGGGGGTAGTGCCGATCGTGAGATGGTGCGGTGAACCAGGTCTCATTGAAGGTTGTAGGCTTGCATATGGTACTGTATGGTTTAAGAAACTGATTTGATAGATCTAAACCCCCCATGAATTTATTATAATCTAAGATATAATCTGGCTTTAAGACTTCTGATGTGGTACCTAGGATAGTGACAGAGAAGCTGTTTCAAGGTGTATTGTGGTAAAGATAAGGACATCCCTCTTGTACTTACACTTGAACAGCAGCATGTTGGCACCTCATTGGACTCTACTGTCACCTTTTCTCAGCAGTTGCTCAATTAGTGGCTTTGGGAGGCCTCTGTGATTTTTTTTCACACTGTGCTGTATGCAACTGTACCTCTGACAGAGAAGGACTTGATGACTGGGATGCTGGTGTTAAAGTTATTTACATAGAGGTGTTAATCCTTATCCAGCAGTTGGAGCACCAATTCCTACACAATTTTCCCACTCACCCCAAGGACAGGGGGGCATTTAGAGGGGTCAAGCTGAGTGTCCTTCCGTTCCTAAAACCTAAATTTGTGGGTGTACCCTGGGATACTTACACATCTTGTATAGTTTAATTTCATACCTGGCCCTTTTACTGGACAAGTATTGTTGGAATTTTAGCCTAATTTTGCAATTAACCAAATATTCATTAATACAGATGTCCCATTGGAGGATGTGCAACTCAGCAAATTTTCTGCTGAAGTGTTCAACTGCTGGATGAAATTTAAATGGATGACGAAAGTTGGAATTGTCTCATGGAGGACACTGCACATTATCACTATAATACAAAAATATTTAGATTGCTTCAAATTGTATCCTTGTCATGGCCATTTTGAATACTAATGTGCTGTATAGTGTATCGGCACTTCAGTATTGCCGAAGCTCTGTTTTATTCACTATACCCATATACAGCACAGCACAATACCCCAAAGTGTCAATTTCTGTTGTATTTACAGGGGTCCAACTGGTATACAAAGATAAGAGATTTTGGATCACTTTAAGATTTAATATGTCCTCACTGAAAAAGATCTTGAAAAAGTTAATTTTAGTGAAGTCTGTACCATCAGATTGGATTCCTGAGCTGTCCAAGAAATCCGGAATAACAGGCTGATCATTTTCAGGGAGTGGATTCCATATTTGATCAATTGTTGAAGGGTTGCATCAGTCCTAGGGCGCATTGTTGGTGGTCCCTCCTCACTAGATTAGGAGACAGAAAAATAGATGAATGTGGGATCTTCCTCTCTGCCTTAATCTGTGGCGAAGACAAGGAAACCTTTTGCCACCTCTAATAAATAATGTTTTCTTGATGAATTGACCACTTTTATTTTAATTATCTAAACAGAGGGGATGTGAGTGTAAGTGAAGTTCTTACACATGTATTGTATGGGTTGTGCGTAAAGGTACTATTTATTATTACGCTTACTAAAAAAATATACAGAAAAAAAGCTGAGAAAAAGAAGAGTAAAAGAGGAAAGAAAAAAGAAAAGAAAAAAGGAGAGAAAAAAGTAAATAGAAAATAATACAAGGAAAAAAAGAAAAAACTAAGTAGAGACACTTAGGCTGCTATCAAATGAGCAATTTGTTTTCAATTGCGGCAGATTCGGCAGTTTTGCCATCTATGCCGCGTAACGCTCACTTGCGGCAAGACCAGTTCATCCCCTATGGGACTTGCGGTCATGTTCAAAGACTGCTGTGACAGCTGCTAACAGCGTTTGTTTCCTTTGCCGCAAGTGTCGGATGTGCTGGATCTGGTAAAACTGCAAGTGCCACACTTGACCGCAAGTCCCACAAGAATATTTGGGCTGAACGCAGGCTTGATGCAAGTGAGCTGTAAAGTGGCAGATGCAGCAAAACTCCTGGATCTGATGCAAATTACAAAAAGCTGATGTGAAGCAGCCTTTGAAGGAAAAAAAATCAGAAGAAAAATCAGAAGCAAAAAACTATGTACAAAAAAGTTACAGTAAAGTTCAGCACAATAATGCATTACCTATAGTATGAAGCTATTTGGTGCTATTATTTTTCTGCAAGAGAAGAATGGATGTCACTAAAACTGTGATGTCCTCTCCATTGGGGCTACCTGCCCACCTGTAAAGCTACTCAGTACTACCTACTAATATTTTTTTCTGCAAATAAGTCAGACATCACTAGCAGTGCCAAGTCCACTAATCTACTATAGAAAGAAAAAAAAAAAGTCCCTTGTGCAGTGTCTGATCAGTAGCAATACCAATTAAGCACTGCGATTGTGGAAGTGTACATGTTAGTGTTGCAAAAAATATGTATAAAGTGCCTTTCATCCTTGGAGTCAGAGGGTACAGGTAACAGTGGGGGCTCCTAGTGCCTATGTGGCTTCTATACTTCAGCCCAGTCAGCGAATGATTAATATGAACCTTCTATTTGTCTAGCTATCAAAACTGGTTATCAGTGCTCTATTAAAAAAAATCAATCTATGAACAATCGACAGGTACTGTCATGGGGACTGTGGGAAAAGAGGAAACAGGGGTGCCTGACCTGCCCCACAAATTAGGAAGCTCTGAATTTCCCTAACTCAAGGGTACTCTTGATGGTGGAGAAGCCTGAGTCTCCACCATGACCTGCTCCTGTAATACCCTGAGCTGATTCCTAATGCCCCTCCCCCAAAGCTGGGAAGTAAAGGAACCCACTGAGAAAGACAAACATAGAACCAAAACACAAGCTCACGGCACTCACATACAATGAGAATGCAATAATAGTAATGGAAGAACCAAGAACAAGCTGGAGTTAATAAACAAAAAGAAAGTATTTACCAAACACCTAACAAGCAGCTAATGATACCAGATTACTGGACACCAAGATAACATCCGGTATTGCTGGAGCAAAGCAGAAGCTATAGTCAGCATCAGAGATGAGATCCCACATCTTAAAAAGGCAGGAGCAACTGTGATTGGTCTCCTAGAACATGTGATCCAAGAGGTAACCAGGAGTCATACTCCTGCTAGCCAGATCACTACTGAGAATACAGCTGGTCGATGCCCAATCCAGCCTGTGGAACTCAGAACTAGTAGAGAAACCTCAGTGTGGAGTGTCAGAATCCGAGTGTGATCAGAGCCAGATGCATGCGTGACACCCTGGGAGTTTTGAGCAAAATGCTGTGTGACAGGTACTGTGCTAAAACTCGTGAGACCAACAAAATCCAAGCAAAGTTGCCAGAAAAGAGGGGTGCTATACATAAATGTGGTGTCTATTAATGTTGTCTCACTACATATATCTTTAGATTAACAGGGTTTTCTTGGACATGAAGAAATTGTAGAATGTATAAGTGACGGCTGTATGTGATTTTCATGCTTGCAGACAACTGAAAACAGTTTTCTACTCCACTTTTCTCAATGATTCAATTAGAGAAGAAGATGGTCACCATGGATGTAGGTGCAACGATATGTGAGCGTTATGTAAGTGACCAGAAAAATGCCCACACAGTTGGGTTAGAGTTAAGTTTAGGTGTTAGGGTTAGGTGTTAGGGCTAGTGTAGGTTAGGTTAGGATTGGGTGTTACAGAGACGTTACACTTAGCGACGCTCCAGCGATCCTAACAATGATATGACCTGGTAAGGAATGTTGGAGTATCACTATGTGGTCGCTGGTGAGATGTCAAACAGTCAGATCTCACCAGCAATGCAGCAACGATACGGCAGTCATTGGGACCCTGTCACTCAGACCTGTAGTATTGAGGTCATTGGTCTTGTCCCCGTCAAACACACGATGCATGATGCCCAGCGGGAGTCCGACATCAAAAAATAGTCCAGGACATTCCAACATGATCGGTGATCTCACAGCAGGGCCTGGTCTCTGCTACTTGTCACACATAGAGAGATCGCTGGTGAGGTCGCTGTTGGTCACAAAAAGGGTTAGGTTAGGGGTTAGGTTATAGGCTTAGGTGTTAGGCTTAGGTGTTAGGTTTAGGTGTTAGGGTTATTTAGCGACGCGATACAGTTAGAACCACCGTGTCGGAGACATTATGTACATGTACCGTCAAAACACCACGAGTAGCGGGTGTATATTCAGTTGTTGACCACCGTCACTTTGGATACTGTTTCCACCGTGACCCAAAACATGTTAGTATATAACCCTTGTAGGCAGTAATCGAGGAATGGAGTATTTTCGAACTAGTGAATCCCTGGGGCTACACAGCCTCCGGATACCGCCATCAGCGATCATGGTGGAACTCCTGCGTTACATTGTTGTCCTGCATAGTGGCATATTTAAGGAGATGACCATACACTACACATTTGCAATAGCAATGTATTGCCGGCCTTCCTGCGCTGGCTGGCCATCATGATGCTATTGATTTCATATCACATACAGCATCTCGTAATCCACAACTCTGCAACCCTATTGTTTGTCCTGCTCCAGGTCCATTTCCTTGTTGCAAGATGTCTAAAAGAAGTCTTACAGAGTAAATGCGACCATCTGCTTTCCAGGGATGAAAACCTAATGTGGAGCACTTGTAGCGCGTTAATTTGCTTATGGGTACCCTTAGAAACAGTTGAACGTGCACTGCACGTACACCCGTGTTTCTTTCCTGGTTAAGGGTGTAAAGGTACATTATGCCATTTAACAGCTACAGGTACAGTTTTCACAGTAACTTATGGTTGCAGTGAATCATGAACATAGTTCATTTTTACACAGCACAGATAGAATGTTCATGATTTCACTGCAACAGAAATTCATGTGGAACTGTTACCTGTAGCTGTGTGTAAAGGGGCCATTAGGGTTAGGGGTTAGGGTAGCTTGAGGGCATTTTTCCTTGTGAGCATTTTTAAGGGAATCGTTATGTGAAATACTGCAAAATCCCAACAGTGAGTATATTACATATTGTTAGAATTCCAAACATTACTCTCTATAACTAGTTTCCTACATGACCCAGAAACCCATTTACAGTAACTAACCCTGTAAGTTTATCATTGGATTTCTTGCTTTAAATAATCTATTTCTAAAAGAGTTTAATCTGCTCACACGTCAATACTTTGCTGCTGAATTTTAAATATGACCTCAATTTTCCTACAATGTTGTGAGGCTCTAATCTAGACTGGATCTATCATCTTTGTAGTATTTTTATTATTATTATGCACAACCAACTTCAAGCGATTCTACTTCTAAACATTTTTTGTCACTGTATTATTTTACTAACTTTTTTGCAAAGATGATTCTTAAAAAGAAATACTATAATTGCTTTCAGAGCAGATGGAAAGACCCTAAAAGAAAAATTAACGCTATAATTTCTTTTAAATAGGGCAAAAACAAAATAGACTACATTTAGCATTACCCCTTTCTTTGTCTCATGGAAACATTTAAAATGGTATATAAAATAATGTTTATATGTAACAAGAAACTACATTTTATAGCATTAATGGAAGGTTTTGTTCTTTAACACGACATGCAATTTTCTTTTTGTACAGCATTGATTGCTTAGGAAGTAAAGGAGCGCTGTCAGTGAAAGATTAGCAAATTTAAGGCAGCATTTAGAAAGTCAGCCAACCATTAGCCAATGCTCTTAATTACATTTAATAAATGTGCAATCTTTTTAATTAATCCAAAGCAAACATTTTGAAAACAGTTTTGAGATTGCATTATAATTCTCAAGACTCTTTAAAAATGTATGCCTTTTCCTATAGATTTGAACTAAATATTAGTCAGTCATCTTAGTCTACTTTTTTAAATCAGTGAATTATTGCAAAACAATGCATGAAAGAATATAAGAATTTAAGAGGTCCTGTTACTGTTCCGACCAGATATCGCAGATTGCAATAATTATAATCTTAATTACGTTTAGCATAAAATGATTGTTGGCTCTTGTAATTTAGGAGAAGCTTGCAAGACTCTGCAGGCTAAAAAAATCTCCAAACAGAAATTGCTTCCGAGGTGAAGAGCTGCCTGTTTGGTATATGATGAACAAAATATCACAGACCTGTTGCACATTAAGGTGTAGTTGATCTGTGATCCCTGGGCAGAGTACTGTTGACTAAGGCGGCCGTCACACGCTAAGATATCTCTTGCGATATTGTAAGGGATCACGTGCACGCGCGATCGCTTACAATATCGCTCACATCGCTGGTGAGATGTCACACAGACAGACTCACCAGCGATGTGGAGCAGCGAGATCGCTGGTAACTATGGTACATATCGGGTTACTAGGCGCCGCGCGTCGCTTAGTAACCCGACGTGTACCATAGTTACCATCTCCCAGCATAGGCTCTGCCACTGGGAGATCGTTCATCGTGGTGTTATACACCACGATGAAGCTGTTTGTCAAATCGTTCATCACAAGATGTGAGGTCCGGAGCTCAGATCTCGATCTTGCGATTTGAACCATTCTCGCTCGTCGTATCTTGCCGTCACACGAAGAGACATCGTTGACACGCGATGTTTATCAGGCGCGTTCAAGCGATATCTTTCAAGATATCGTAGCGTGTGACGGCCGCCTAAGGGCCACGTCACACACACAGATAATTGTGCAGATATTGTTCACAGATCTCTGGTTGCAGTGAAATCATGGATACATAGTTCCATTTTGTGGCTGTGTACAAATGTAATCATGTGTCCATGATTTCACTGCAACCAGAGATCTGTGAACAATATCTGCACAGATATCTGTGTGTGTGACGTGGCCCTAAGGGTATGTGCACATCAGTCGTTTTTGCATCTTTGCAGACCGGCCGGGAACCGGTGGAGAATGGCAAAAACTGAGTTTTCTGAACTCGGCAGTGTCCCTCGTTTTGTTAGCGTTTTGCTAATGATTTGCGATCGGGTTATAAGCGTTTGTACAGCGTGTTCTTGGCGATTTCCCCGGCGTTTTTCTTAGCGATTTCCAGACTGGTCTTTGGTGCACTTGTTCAGCTGGAACCGCTGGAAAAACGCTGAAAAGAAGTCACTTGCTCTATCTTTGAAAACCGGTGGAAAATCGGTGAATAAACTGAAAACGACAATATAAAAAAAACGTTCTAATGTAGACAGCGTTTTCTAAACTCCATTGACTAGCATGTTAATCCAACCGGTGGCTAGGATTAACATAAATTAACATAAAACTCAGCGGAAAACCGCCGACGGAAAACGCTAAAAAACAGCCCACAAAACCACTGATGTGCACATACCCTAAAGGTACACGCTTCAATGTCGTTAAGATGTCACCAACGATCTCGCTGGAGCGCGGTCGTTTGGACATCTTTTTGAGATCGTTGGTGAGATGTCACACGTCTATACATCGTAAACGACACCCCAATGATCTGGCGAGCAGCTATCGTTCACACAACCCAGCGAACGATACTTGTTCACTGTTGTGAATAGGCAAAGTCATTAACGACATTGTTATCGTGGTGTCACACACAACGATGCAGCAGGTTGGCTGAACGAAGATCGTCTGATTTGAGAACATGTTCTCAAATCTGCGATCAGCGATCCAACGATTTATCGTAGTCATATCTGTGTGTCACACGCAAAGACGTATTAACGATGTCATTTGAACGACTCCAAACCTGCTATGTTTCAGCGATATCGTTCACGATATCGTAGCGTGTAACGGTACCTTTATTCCTATTGCCATATCTTCTGTGCGTTAGATAATAGACAGGTCAACCCAACCCATGAACTCTCTTTTGGAGTAGTTTTACCTTCATCTCTCTCTTGGAAATGACCCACACACATGCACAAACACCAAACTGTTACCATCACCCTCTTTTTTTACTTTATGTTGTTGAATGTTCTCAGTGGAACATATTTATTTCTAAGGTTGTCTCTGAAGTACAGGTCACATGCTTGAACAAAGGGAATGCCTTGAAAATTTGGATTCTTCCTTAAAAGTGTCTGTGAATGCTCCTTATTGCCCCTTCAACCAAAGCATTTCTCAGCCCAATTTTATAAGGTTAAAGTAATGAGTCTATCATATTTTACAATTCTTCAACACTTAATTACATGTATCATTATACCCTTATTTGTCTTGTTTCATCTGGATTCCTATTTTGATTAAATTGAAATTTTAATAAGTTTTTGGTGTGCTACATATACGCTATAAGGGCCCTTTTACATCAGCGGTACTTTCAAATCGCGGCAGATGCGGTGAAAAAACGCATCTGCCGCGATTACCGCATAACCGCGACACTTGTGGCATACTTGCGGCAAGCCCATACAATGTCTATGGGGCTTGCGGTAAGGATGCGGCAGGTGCGGCAAGTGCGGTTTCGGCACTTGCGGCAGGTGCGGCCGCGAAAAAAAACGCTGCTTGCAGCGGTTTTTTCGCGGCCGCACCTGCCGCAAGTGCCGAAACCGCACTTGCCGCACCTGCCGCACCCTTACCGCAAGCCCCATAGACATTGCATGGGGCTTGCCGCAAGTGTGCCGCAAGTGTCGCGGTTATGCGGTAATCGCGGCAGATGTGTTTTTTTCACCGCATCTGCCGCGATTTGAAAATACCGCTGATGTGAAAGGGCCCTAAGACTAGTAAAACTGCCATGTTGTCCTCCTTATATATAAAAAAAAACTTACTAGCAACCTCCAAGCGGGTCAATATTGCCTTTAAAAAGGGACCTCCCTTTACTTTGACTCTGAGGGTAGATTTATCGCTGCAAAAGGGTTTTACCAAACACGCAGGTAACCTTTATGCCCCAAACCAGGGCCAGGTGCAAAAGATCTCAAAAACTTTAGATACCCTTGCCTTGTTTAAAGAGGTTCTTTTGATTGTGGGTGTGGATTTGAATTTAGAATTACAACCTACCGTAGATTCTTTTAGCGACCACTACCCTATCTCACAAAAATTAAAGGGAACCTGACCTCACAAACTGACCCCCCCGCATCTTTATACCTGTCCCTGCACCCCCTCTTATCATTTGTAGCCATCCCTTTTGCAGAAAAAAATCGATTTTGTAAAGTAGAGAAAAGTTTATATTCACCTCGTCCTGTGTGAGTTCTCTGTTTCTGAATAAGTCTCAAAGGCGGGCCTATCTGCTGCTCCCTTGTAATTATGCATGCCCCTCTCAGCTTGCTGCCTTGCATAGAGCCTGGCCGCGTCATAAAAGGGGCAGGGCTAAAATAGCGTCATACCAGTAGCCCCGCCCCCTTTCATGCTCTTAGCAAGGCAGCAAGCTGAGAGGGGGCGTGCATAATTACAAGGGAGCAGCAGACTGGCACGACTGGCTGTTGGTTGGCGGGTTTCAGTAGGGATATTGAAGTCACCCATGATGATGGTAAGAATGTTAGCAGAGAGAAAGTGAAGAAGCCAAGGAAGAACTGGTTAATGAAGGCTGAGCCTGGTGGTCAGTATTTAACAGCCATTTGGAGATTAGAGGAAGCGTAGATACAGATAGAGTGAACTTCGAAAGAGGGGAGGATAAGGGAGGGTGGGGGCGAATTGAGTTGAAGGACCAGTTTGTTGAAAGAAGGAAACCCACTCCTCCACCATGTCTGTTGCCGGGGTGAGGAGTGTTGGTAAATTGGAGGCCACCATAGCTCAGTGCAGCAGGGGAGGCTGTATCAGGGGGTGACAGCAGGGGTGTAACTACAATAGGTGCAGGGGTTGTGATAGCACCCGGGCCCGGCAGCCTAGGGGGGCCCCAAAAGTCCCTTTGGCCTATAGAAAAAAACTAATACTATTAAAGATTTGCAATAATTGGGGGCCCATTGGAGCTTTTGCATCGGGGCCCCTGGGCCTAAAGTTACGCCACTGGGCGTCAGCCATGTCTCAGTGAGGGCCAGTAAGAATATGTTGCGGGAGGTAAAGAGGTTGTGGATCAAATGGAGCTTGTTGCAGACAGAGCGTGCATTCCAAAGTGCTCCAGAGAGAGGAAGAAGGGGGTGTGGTCAGGGGCACAGGTTTTATGTGTGAGGGATTGCGGTAGTTTATCTTAGTTTGAGGAAGATAGGGGTGGGATTAGTGGGATGTATGAGGGGGGGCAGGGTTGGGGGATATGTCACCAGCAGTGAGAAGAAGCAGAGAACGGGAAAGCAGGTGGGTGAAGGAGAGTGACTGGCTTGTATGATATTTTAGTGGGAGAGGTCTGAAGTTAAAAAGTACACCTGCAGATGAGGAGAGGTAGGGGGTAAGATAAGAGAGAGATAGTTATTTGGTTTGAGGGTGCAGGGGTTTGAGGATAGCGAAGGAGAGTGAGGATTAGTGGAGCAAAAATGGTGAGGGCAAATGTGAGCATGGTAAAAGAGCAGGATGAGAAAAGAAAGGCAAGTAAAATTAGAAGACAGTGATTACTAATACCTTCTGATCAATTTCTGGTATATTTCTGATGTGAAACTTTAAAGGGAACCTGTCAGGCCAATTTAGCCTCCAAACATATTACAACCTGTCCCTGCAGCTTCCAAGCATATCCCTAACCATCCCTGTCTGACCTAAAAGTGTCCTATATTGGCTTGGAAAAATGAGTTTGATACCTACATTCTCCTGTCACTGCAACATCCAGTCTCCGCTGTGTGGAGACTGACTGGGCTGTCTCCAGGGCTCCGTCTCCAATCCTGGCTTTTGTTAGCACGCTCTGCTGGGCGTGAGAAGAGAACTCCCTGGCGCGCTCCCAACTCCATTGTAATGTCCCGGATCTGTGTATGACGCGGCCGCGGGGACGTCATTTCTTCATTTGCACAGCCATCCCATTTCAATTTCACACCTCTGTGAATGATGTGGCAGCGGCTGCCTCATTTCCATTTCTGCACTGCGCAGATATCCAAGGTGCAATGTCCCGCCTCTGTGAATGACGTGCGGCTGCGTAGCCGGTGACATCATTTCGGCTTCTGCGCAGTGAGCAGAAGCGGAAATTACGCGGCCACTGCCGCATCATTCACAGAGGCGGGAAATTGAAATGGGATGGCTGTGCAGGATGACACCACACAGCAGGGGAAATTAACACATTGGAGCTAATATGAACTTTTGGACTGCATCAAAGCAGGAGAAAGACAGAATGAAAGGGAAGGATAGGGTAGGTGTGAATAGCACAGACATATCAATATGCATTAAGATGATTTGAAGCATGATATATGGGATTATAGTCATGGGAAAAGTAGCAGCATACCAGTTAAAACAGAGGAAGAGAAGTAGATGGGGTGTTGGGGTGCAGCGGGTATTCTGGATTAAAGGGTGATTCAGAGTCAACTTTATGTAATAATAATAATATAATAAAACTTTATTTGTATAGCGCCAACATATTCCGCAGCGCTTTACAGTACAACGGTACATATAAGAAAAATATACGGTACAGAAACGTAATGCAGAACAGTAGTTACATACAAGAAACATAGAATCAACTTAGGAAATACAATAAAAAAGGCAGAAAATGAAGGTGACCCTGCTCGAAGGAGCTTACAATCTAAGACGGGATGGGAACACAAAGTACAGGGGCTTATAACAATGAATATCTTACGTCTAAGTGACTACTGTTAGGGAGAAGGATAGGCCGCCCTGAAGAGGTGTGTTTTTAGGGAGCGTCTGAAGCTATGCAAGTTGTGGATGGTCCTAATTTCTTGGGGTAGAGCATTCCAGAGTTTTGGTGCAGCTCGAGAGAAGTCTTGAAGTCGGGAATGGGAGGTTCGGATTAATGCCGATGTTAGTCTGAGGTCATGTTCAGAGCGAAGGGCACGGGTGGGGTGGTAGACAGAGATGAGGGTGGAGAGGTAAGGAGGTGCCGCACCATGAATAGCTTTGTGGGTGACAACGAGCAATTTGAATTGGATTCTATAGTGTACGGGCAGCCAATGTAGTGACTGGCACAGAGCAGAAACATCTGAGTAACGGTTTGCTAGATAGGTGATCCTGGCTGCTGCATTGAGGATAGACTGGAGAGGGGAAAGCTTACTGTGGGGGAGGCCAGCTAATAAAGAATTACAGTAGTCAAGGCGGGAATGAATCAGGGCCACGGTGAGGGTTTTAGTTGTTTCCGTGGTGAGGAAAGGGCGAATTCTGGAGATATTTTTCAGGTGCAAGCGACAGGAGCGGGTGAGAGATTGTATGTATGGGGTGAAGGAGAGATCAGTGTCCATCAAAACACCGAGACAGCGAGCCTGCTGACTGGGTGTTATCGTGGTGCCGCACACCGAGAGAGAGATGTCAGATTTAGGGAGGTTGGCAGAGGGTGGGAGCAGAAGTAGTTCAGTTTTGGAAAGGTTGAGTTTCAGATAGAGAGTGGACATGATATTGGAGACTGCAGTTAGACAGTCATTGGTGTTTTTTATTAGAGCAGGGGTAAGGTCAGGGGCTGAAGTGTATAGTTGTGTGTCATCAGCATAAAGATGGTACTGAAAGCCAAATCTGCTGATGGTCTGTCCGATCGGGGCTGTGTAGAGAGAGAAGAGGAGAGGGCCAAGGACTGAACCCTGAGGGACCCCAATAGTGAGAGGAAGAGGGGAAGAAGTGGAGCCAGCGAATGATACACTGAAAGAGCGGTCAGAAAGATAGGAAGAGAACCAGGAGAGAGCAGTGTCCTTGATGCCAATGGAGTGCAGCATAGAGAGTAGGAGCTGATGGTCGACAGTGTCAAAAGCCGCAGAGAGGTCAAGAAGGATAAGCAGAGAGTGGTCACCATTACGTTTTGCTGTCAGAAGGTCATTGGTCACTTTGATGAGGGCAGTTTCTGTAGAATGTAAGGGGCGGAAGCCAGACTGCAATGGATCTAAAAGAGAGTGAGTGGCGCGGTAATGAGTGAGGCGGGTGTAGACCAGGCGCTCCAGGAGTTTAGAGATGAAGGGGAGATTGGAGACTGGTCTGTAGTTATTTGTGCAGGATGGGTCAAGGGACGTTTTCTTTAGTAGTGGAGTGATAATAGAGTGTTTGAAGGAGGAGGGGAAGATGCCAGTAGAGAGGGAGAGATTGAAGATTGTGGTTAAGTGACTGGTGACCACTGGAGAGAGGGTCTGTAGTAGGTGTGAGGGAATGGGGTCAGAGGTGCATGTAGTGGGACGTGAGGACGAGAGGAGCCTGGAGACTTCTTCTTATGTGGCTTGTTGAAGAGATAGAACTCACAAAAATCTGTTTGTATTTCCACCAGAAGGAAAAACAAAGAATATCATTTATTAAAAGGCTCTTGAATATGGAACTGCAGATAAAGTTCTTCAAATTGCTGGGGTAATCACTTAGTTAATTTGTGTTGCATATTTATGGTGTTGAATATATGAAGGGGAATGCTTCTAATACGTTACTTTTTGATTTTTAATAATACATTTACTTTGTGACTTTTTTGTGCAAAATAACTTTTTGTTAAACTATTCTATTTTCTAGTAGCCAAGAACAATTAGTTACTATCCAAGGCAGTACCAGGTGCTACAGCTAGTTACAGTATACCAAGAAGTATGGTTGTGTAGTTGCTATTGTAGGGGCAAAGTTGGAGAAGATTCAGTCATCACACCCATAGCACTGACTGATGGCCAGCTCAGCACTGCAATAGTTTGTACTGAATTATGACTGAAGACATTTATCACACTCATCAAGGCAAGCAAGAGGGATAAGTGGGTCCACTGCACCAAAGCACCAATCTTTGACTTGGAGGAGCATACTTGAGTGGCTATCGAGTCTTCACTAAAAGAACAGGTGGTGGGAATAGGCTTGTGTTGCTAGATAGCCACTAGGCGATCTCGATGCCTCGGCAGCTGGTGCCACAGATCAAAGCGCTAAGATAGGAACAGGTGAAGGTAGGATAACCAGAGTAAAAGGCAGATGAGCACAGGCAGGCACCAACCAGTATGGGCCAAGTTCAGGTAGGCACAGTGGGTATGGTAGATGCTAGCAGGCACTGACAGTTTAAGGAAAGCACAGTTGGTAGACAGTGGAGGCGGAGGAGCACAGCTACTGGTAAATACAGTATAAATAGACGCAAGGCTACGGGGACCTAACAACTAGCTAAATCAAGCACAAACTAACTAAGACACATTGTACAGGTACCTGTCAATTGGGAAAATGTCTTAAAGGGAAACTGTCACCCCCCAGGGCCTATTAAAATAAAAGAGCCACCTTCAGCAGCACTAAGGTTGCATTCTGTGAAGGTAGCTGTAATGTCTATACCCTTCAGGGAGACCGAAAGAAAATCTTTTATAAATTTCCCGCCATGTATGCAAATACCTCTATTAGGTGTGGGAGGTACAGTCTCTCCCCAAGACCTAAACACCTGCTTCCTATCCATCATCCTCCTTTGGCCTCCGGGCATTGTCTCCTCTCTTTCTCCTGAAGTCATTGGCACCTGCGCACATCAGTCAGTTCTCAGGCATGCGCCGTGCGTGCTGCCCAAGAGCTTAGATCACATGATTTAATCAGATCGTGCCTGCGTATAGAATAGGCCCCAGATCCTGACCTGCAATATCTTATGATGTATTCACACTGCGGGTGGGGAGGAAAGAGGCAGAGGGAGATGGGGACAGGCCCAGTGATCCTATCTATGCAGGCGTCAGATTCCCAGTCCCGCAGCGTGCATATATCATAACACACTACAGGGCGGGATCTGGGGCCTCCTCTATATGCAGGCGCTTCAAAAGTAATTTTACACCAAATATGGGTTATCGGCATACTCAGGGAAACTGAGTGACAAATTGTATCATTTTTTCCTATTTACCTTTCTGAAAATAAAATTTTGGGGGCCAAAGCAACATTTTTAATTTACCTAAACTCATGCCAAACAATTTTGTGAGTCACCTGAGGGTTTAGTTTCCAAAATGGCTCACTTGTTTGGGTTTCTTTTGTTTTGTCATGTCAGGGGCTCTTTAAATGTAACATGGCGTCCAGAACCTATTCCAGACAAAATGGCACTCTTTCTGAGTTGTGCAGTGCGCCAAACATTAGTTTTCCACCACATATCATATATAGGTATACTTACGAGAAATTGCCAACAACAATTTGTGTTGTCTATTTTCTCCTGTTACATTTGTGAAAATAAAAAATTTTGGACAAATGCAAAATGTTTGTGGGAAAAATGTATTGTTTTCATTTTCAAGACTTATCGTTACACAATTCTGTGAAGCACCTGTGGGTTCAAGGTGTTCGCCAAACATCTAAATAAATTCCTAGAGAGGTCAAGTTTCCAAAATGGTGTCACTTGTGGGGGATTTCCAGAGTTTAGGCCCATCAGGGGCTGTACAAACATGACATGGCATCTGCCATCGATTTCTGTACATTTTACATTCTAAAATCAAATGGTACTCCTTCCCTTCCGAGCCCTGCATGGGCCCAAACAGTAGTTTTCCAGCACATATGGGATATCTGTGTACTTAGGAGTATTGGACAAAAAATCTATGATCCATTTTCTCCTGCTACATTGTGGGTAAATTTGGCTAAAGTTAACTTTTTTTGTGGAAAAAGTTAAATTTTAATTTTTTTCTTCCACATTGCTTTAATTCCTATGAAGCACTCAAAGGGTTTATAAACCTAATGAATGTAGTTTTGAGCACTTTGAGTTATGCTGTTTTTAAAATAGTGTAATTTTTGGTCATTTTCTGCCATATAAGCTGCTCAAAGTCTCTAACTAGGTTATATAAATTTTGTTAAAAAAGAAATAGAAATTGTTGCTAAACTTCCCAAGATTATCCCTGAAGGTGTGGAAGCCTCGATCTTGCTAAGCTCCTAGATACAGCTTGCTTAGGTGATGGTAGGTTAGGAGAGACAATGTGCACCTGTGCTGTCCCTCAAGCTGGAGGTCCCTATGCTACTCCCAGTCCACACGATCACCCCTAAAGTTGGGATGCCTGGGCCTCATACATTGCTAAGCTCCTGATACGACTCATCTAGATGTCCAACCTCCTCCCCCAAGGAAGTGAAGGGCCAGGAGAGCAAGGTAAAACACAGGAAATCCCGGCAAGGAACAGATATGAAAGGGCTCCAGGACCTTCTTCAGTTAAAGCTGTGTTGCTGCTTAAGTAAAAATCAACTCTGTTTAACAAAAACAAGCTCCTCCACCATGGTCAGAATAGAAATGCTACAGCCAGCATAAAGTGAGACCAGAGTAGGGTAGATATAGTGGAAGGGACAGATAATCACAAATTCCAGCCTTAGAGAGTTCTCAGCCAACAGGGAAGGTGTCCTTAACTCCTTCAGTATAGAAGGAAAAGAACTTCAGCAAGACAACAGTCAAGTACTGTCATGCCTAATGGGTGGAATAATGGTGAGGGGATAAGGAAACAGGATAGTGAGGTGGTTATAGGGATTCAGGGGAGCTACTCTGACCCTTAGACTGTGGGTCCCTGGCTCACCCTGCTCTCGGAGGTACCTATGAAGGTGAAGAGGTCTGAGTCACCACCCTTTCCCTAAGCTCCTGAAAAGCCCAAGCCTGAGAGCCCCTACTTCATGGATCAGGAAACCACAGCTACTCCCAAGGCAAGGAATATCCTGGAGAGACTTCAGCACAATAGCACTTGCGTCTTCACTGCAAAACGACCAAGAAGAGACTAACTATCAACAACCTCAGCATGAGGAAAGGGAAGGATATTTAAAGGCCAGTGGTGTGGTCACCTGATAAATCTGTACCTCCACCTGGGGCGTACACCACGCATTCAGCAACTGCAGATTCAACATTAAACCTGACTGAGACAAAGGAAATAAACTCTGGTTTAACTACAGCAGAGCAATTCACGTGGACCGTGGAGCAGTCAACACGCGGCAAGTACGCTGTACAGAAGGCCTGCGATAAATTAAACACTGACACATCCTGACCCCGGGTCCCCCAGACATCAAGCACACTCTTGACAGTTTCCTTTGGTTTCTTCCCACACCCCAACAACATATAGATAGGGAATTTAGAATTTGAGTAGCAATGGGAACAGTGATGATGTCTGTAAAACACTGTGGAATATGATGATTCTGTACACGCCATCCATATTAAATAAATAACAATAGCTTAGCATTCTGACCACATTTACTGCAGAGAAAGCAGGGATTATATCAAAACCGCACCTAGCTGCCGAGTAAGTGACACATTGCTGGAATCGATTTAGATCCATAAATAAGGCTTCCGCTGAAACGTGGAGGATGTATCTGTATCTGATGGTGCATCACTGCTGTGATCAAGATCTTCAAAGTTATAAAATAAAGACTTTTCGATTGTATCTAATCTTCCCTCCTGGATGCTGGTCTTGCCTTCTTCTGCTGCAATCAGATTAAATAGTAATAACCTGCTGACAGATTCCCTTCAACATGATATTGTTCCTCTTCCAAAGCCTTGTAGTCTGTTTACCTCTTGTCATATCTCTTTCCAGACAATTTTTCTTGGCTTCTATCTTGTTCCTCAAGTCTTGCAGTATGAATACAATTTTAGAGTAACCTATAGGAAAACTATGGACTTCTTATAGCAACTTATTATATGTCATTGTGGACAGGACATTTTTATACTAATTTAATGGGGAGCAGTAATATACCGGTATATGACTTATTTGTGGAGAAAAATAAAGTGTGCCTCACAAGTCGAAAACTCACCCTTCCACTAACTATGAGCGTTTTATAAATCATTGAATTTCCATGAAAATCCTGCTTGAGAGGTTAATTATTTAGTCACTTGCTGCACCCAAACAGGAGTGTCGTGAAAATCCACACCGTTAACATCCCCGGAGACCGGTAGGTAGAAATGCGGAGAAGTCAGTATACGGAATAGACAGCTCAGTAAAAATGTATCTCCTAGTACATTAAATATATCATATATGCATCTTCTGAGTTAGTGAAATTCCATTTCTTTGCTAAACTTCTTCCTTTCATAAAAACTTCAGCTGTCCCAGAAATAATGAGCTTACTATTTTCTCTCCAGAAAACGACATTTGCATTTGGATAGGAAAAAAAAAAATAATAATCTGCCTGGTGAAAAATAATTTCAATAATGCAAGGCAGAAAAACAACTAATTCTGTCATTACAAGTGGTACACAGCAATGTCCTATTCACCCTGCCTGGATTTCTTGTATTCAAGACATTTTTGACAAGTGGAAACCACATTTTGAGGCTTAAGGAACTTGCCGGCATTAAACCTATTTGCAATCAGATTGTTACAGGAAAGGGTTAATTCAATAAGCTTTTACCACTTATATGACAGAAAAAAAAATATTTCATAACCCTCTTCTAATGTATACTTAATTGCTTTTCTTCCTAAGCTCAATAACTTAAAATTGCAAATTGTATGCACAGCCCTGCATTATTTTCTGCTGCCATCCAGGCGAGATGTATTTCTATTGTGGGCGCCTGACCCACGCCGATGTCATATTGATGGGAAAGTATTTCTGCCAGATGACGCGGCTCCATAAGTCTATCTGATGTAAATACCGTTTACCGAAGAAATCTTGTACCACAAAGTGACTGCTAATGAATTTCCATCTATCTCGTAAAGGAAGGAAGTGTCTACTGTTGAGGTTTGGTATCTTGATGAAGGGTTTGGCGTGCGGTATGTTTCTCAGGCCTCAGCAAGTAAATTATTAAACAACGTAAAAATAGCTTCGCTGATCTACATTATCTTATACATATTCCGGGGTTGTTCCAATCAATAAGATTATGTTCCTTTTTGTGATATCTGTCAATAAAAGAAGAGAAACCGGCAAGCAATTTTGAACATAAGAATATCAGATCACGTGAAGGTTAAGGAAATATTTCTCTTACTTTCTGATTCCAGCATTGACTCTTGTGTTGGAGCATTTATGAACTACATCATATTTTACAGCTATTTACCAGGAGGAAGAGGTTTTTAGTTTTTCCACTGGACCCACTTTTTTCAAGGAATTTAACAGGAATCAATTACAATTGAAATTTACAAAAGCTAGAACTAAAATAAGAAAAATAATCAAATCCTGTAGTGTAATGTTCATTATTATCTTCCCTTTCTATCTTTTCACGGGAAAAATGTCAACTGTGTATTGATTTATTACTACAGAGAATGTGTCCCCGGTCTGTGGCTCAGGAGCCCCTAGTCTGTGGCTCAGGAGCCCCCAGCCTGTGGCTCAGGAGCCCCCAGCCTGTGGCTCAGGAGCCAAATATGACTCACGAGCTCATGATATGGCTTGTAGCTGTCTGCCAGCTTTGGACATTAGCACCAGGTCTAGCAACAGAAGAGTAGGTCTCCCCATGATGGCTTTTGTGGCTAGCGTGACACAGAAGGTTGTAAGGGTTTTCAGAATGGTAATTTGGAGTCAAGATGATATTGCCAGTCACAGAAGGGGTTTGAAGCTACTTTAAAGGGGAGTGAGAGCAGGATGCTACTACTCCAAGGAGGTTGGAGGGTGGATCAGAATTTGGCTCAGCTGAACGTGGCTCTCCAAATAAATTGGATTCCACGACTATAGACAAAGTATTTTTTTTGCTATTTTAGATATATACATTTTGCATGGTATTTACTATTAATGTAACATTTGCAGATGTTCCATTTCTGTGTTATATTATACAGCTACATACAATATTTGTGATGTTCACATCTTTTGTAGTTGCAATTAGGGATGAACGAATATACTCGCAACTATTTGATACTCGCCGAATAGTACAGTATTCGGGCTTCTCACTACTCCACGAGTTTCCTTGCAATTACTCGTTAGGCGTAGTAAATAGTACATTCACTTTCACAGTGTATCTATATACACTGCGAAAGTAAAATCAAAGTTAATTAAAGGTGTTAAAAATAAAAAAATAACATACTCACCTATGCAACGGCTATCCCGGGACCCAAAAAGAACACATCTGCTGGCCAGCCAGGACCTTACATCTGATGATCAATCAGATGACCGTTAGCGATCAGGTGGTGTGTGTCTTCACACACCACCTGATCGCTACCTGCCATTTGATTGGCCATCAAATGTTCTAACACATCTGCTGGCCTGGCAGGACCTTAAGTCTGATGGCCAATCAGATTGCCAGTAGCGATCAGGTGGTATGTAATGTCACACACCACCTGATCGCTACAGGCCAGGTCCTGGCAGGTCAGCAGACTTGTTCTTTTCGGGTCCCAAGACAAACATTGGATAGGTGAGTATTGTGGAGACCCGGGGGTCATTGGGCGCTCTCGTCCGCAGGCCCAGCCGCCTTTACAAAGACAGCGTGGACCAGGGCTCATCCCCAGCTGAACACCCGAGCTCCTTAACCGTGGGAGGAACACTACTCAGACAACACAGGGTGAGGGAATCACAATATCAAGGCTTTATTGGATCCCCAAACAGTTAACAGCATATAACGCATAACCAAGCATAACACATAATGTAACAGGCAACAGAGTCTCACCCTTCCGCTGCTCACCAGGCTTTAGAATGTAGCACGGCAAAGTCTGTAGCCAGGTGACTGTATCGTCCCAACCTGGGTTGCTTCCGTGTCCTTAAGCAGTCTATCACAGCCGAATGCGGTGCTGAAGTCCTTGTGGTTCTTTAGTCCGTGTTCCGATCCCCTTGGTCGGCACCGAAATGCCTAGGCCTGGGGTTCTGGCTCGCTAACCGGATCCGAAGACCCTAGATTCGCTGCCTGTCTCCAATCTTCAATCTCCAAAACTGCTGGTCAAAGTGAACAGTCCTCCTTATATACCCTCAGCCCTCATTGTAGGATATTGGGGACGTCATGATTGGTGCAATAAAATAGTCTTTTCATTGGCTGAACTCCAATCCTCATTTAACATAGTTTAGTACTATTGCAATCCAAATGCTGATTGATATAGCAACTAGCAGTGATACAATGGAAGGGTAATATTAGACATTGAGTCTGCAAACCATGACATTAACACAATAGTGGCTGGGCCTCAATCCACATTCACAGGGTAATAGACAATGGACGATTAGCATAATTAAGTTCTCTGGCCTTCAATGACAAACAGGTTAGATAATTACATTACCAAGCTAAACTTTAACCACAGAAATCTATGACAATACTGTAAGAAATTCTCTTTGACCATTACAAGTTTACAAACCAAAATGCAATATGATATGTCTGGATGAATAAGAAATCCTCCTACATTATATATTAAAGGGTCCATTTCGTCACAAGTATGTTATTTTTTTATTTTTAAGACCTTTTATTAACTTTTATTTCACTTTTGCAGTGTATATAGATGTAGCGCCCCTGCGACCAGGGTGGCCACAGGCAGCCAGGCAGGTGGAGACAGATTTTGCACAAAACACCTTCCTACATACACCCACCGACACAAGACCCAACCCGGAGCCCAGTACTCTAGGCGGGCAAGGGGTGGTAGGGCCAGTCACAAGTGGGTGGGACGTAGTCAAGGTGACGGACCGGGTACATAAGGGAAAAACTAGGAGGAGTTAGTCAGTAGGCCAGAGTGAGCTGAACTTAAAAGACCAAGTAGGCCAGAGGGTGCCGGGAATTAAAGACAAAGACCGAGTAGAAAGTGACACTTCCCTGAAGGTTTTGGGCTCCCTGGAGGCGCAGAATCATGCGAGGCACAGTCCCCTGGAGAGAATGGCCACTCCACAGCGCAGGAACAAAGGGAAGGGGGGAGACCGGACCAGTGCAGCTGGGTCCAAGGACGAAGGCAGAGGACGACTGGCGGGAAGGATCCCTGACGTACACGGTAGTCACACGGGTAGGAAAGGGCCTGGTGATTCCCCATAACATAGGGACACTCAAAGCTAGGCTGGGACCAGAGAGTCGACTCAGAGGGGGACCGAAGCTATATGCCGGATCCCAGACATATCGACGGGGGACTCTGATTCCAGGTCAGAGTTCCTAACACACGGGCTGGAGGAACAGCAGCACATAGGACCCAGGCTTGCTACCCATACACCAGGAGAAGTTAAAAAAGGGACCGAGTTGCCCCCATATATAGTCGGTGCTGTAATTGGGGATAAATTTTCTATAATAATTTGCGGTGCCCAAAAACGCGCGGACCTGTTTTTGGTTGACAGGGCGCGGCCACTGGGTAATTGCTTCTACTTTTGCCGGTTCTGGACGAATGCACCCACTTCCCACTCGATGACCAGGTATAGCACCTCGGCCATTCCCATTTGGCATTTGTCAGGTCGGATGGTGAGCTGGGCTTTGGCTACCCTTTTCAGCACCTGGGACACATGCTGAAGGTGCTCTTCCCAGGTGTCGCTGAAGATAGCGATGTCATCCAAATAGGCCTGGGCATACCCCTGACATCCCTCTAGTAAATGGTCCACCATCCTCTGGAAGGTAGCTGGGGCATTCTTCATCCCAAAAGGCATGCTGGTGAACTCATATAGGCCAAAAGGGGTTATGAAAGCTGATTTCTCTTGAGCCTCTTTTGTGAGTGGGATCTGCCAGTATCCCTTGCTCAGATCGAGAGTGGATATAAACCGAGATCCCCCAACCGATCTAGTAGCTCATCCACCCGGGGCATGGGGTAGGCATCCGTAACTGTGATCTCATTGAGCCGTCTATAGTCCACACAGAAACGAGTACTCTTGTCCTTTTTTGGCACCAGCACAACACTGGCAGCCCATGGGCTTTGGGAGGGAACTATGACTCCCATATGTAACATGTCATCCACCTCGGCCTTCATCATTGCCAATACCGGGGGTGTCACTCGGTATGCGGGTTGGCATTGTGGAGTGGATGCCCCTGTGTTGACATGATGCCGGACCAGAGGCGTTCGACCAGGTAAACTCGTGAACAGGGATTCATATGGTCTGAGTACGTCTGATAACTGTTGCTTCTGTGATGGACAAAGCTGTTCCCCCAGTGATACATCTTTTACCCCCATTTCCCTTTTGGAGTCCACTAATAGGTCTGGGATCTGGTCTGTTTCAGGGTCATCTAAATCGGGACAACAAACTGCTAAGTTGGTGACCTCTTTTCCTCATAAACTTTTAGCCTGTTAACATGGTAGGTACGCTCACGAACACCTGCTTGGTCCAGAGCCACAGTGTAGTCAGTATTGCCACATTTCCTGGTAATGGTAAATGGACCCGCCCACATGGCTTGAAGCTTGTTTTTGCGTACCGGTACAAGTACCAGGACCTTCTGTCCACAGGCAAATTCTCGGAGTCGGGCAGCGCGGTCATAACATCGTTTTTGCCTTTCCTGAGCCACTTCTAAGTTCCCGTGGGCTAATGCCATGAGGTGCCTCATTCTTTCCCTAAACTTTTGAACATAGTCCAATATGGGAACCTCTTCTGTGGGGAAGGTGCCCTCCCAACTTTCTCGTACCAGCTCTAAGGGCCCCCGTACTTTTCGGCCATACAGCAATTCAAAGGGGGAGAACCCAGTAGAGTCCTGTGGCACCTCCCGGTAAGCAAAAAGGAGCTGCTGCAGGTTTTTCTCCCAGTCCCCCCCCTCAGCCTCTACATAACGGCTAATGAGCTGTTTCAGGGTTCCATTGAAGCGCTCACACAATCCATTCGTTTCAGGATGGTAGGGCGTTGTGCGCATGGGGCGGACTCCATGTTTCTCCCAGAGGGTCTGAATCAGTTCGCTTTGGAACTGTGCCCCCTGGTCAGTTAATACTTCCTGTGGAAATCCTACCTGGCTAAAGATGTCCAGTAAAGCTTGAGCCACATGCTCTGCATCTATGGAAGTCAAGGCAGTGGCTTCTGGGTAGCGGGTGGCAAAGTCTACCAGGGTGAGGATGAATCTTTTTCCGCTGCGGCTGGGGATGGCTAAGGGTCCTACTAAATCAATGGCAACTCTCTGAAATGGTTCCCCTATCAAAGGCATGGGTTGGAGTGGGGCACGACATGGGGCTCCGCCCATACGTTGACACACTGGACAAGAGGCTCTGTATTTCTTTACTTCTTGAGTGACCCTTGGCCAAAAAAAAACTACGCAACAGGCGGGTCCGGGTCTTTTTGGTCCCCATGTGCCCAGCTGCAGGAACATCATGAGCTAAGCGCAATAGTTGGGATCGATATTGCTGGGGTACTACAAGCTGATGTACACGGGTCCAAGGTTTTTCTGGGCAGGACGCGGGCTTCTCTCGATATAATAGGCCTCTTTCCCATCTATACACCTCCCCCGGATTTCCTCCCCCAGGTTGGGCAGCCGCACTACGGATAAGCTCTAGGGTGGGGTCTGTCAGTTGGGCTTCCCTGATCTCCTTACGATCTATCTCCCCCCAGTCAATGGTCACAGTTTGGTTTGATGTACTCACATTGGTCGGCTCAGAAAAGGAGGCTGAAGGTTGAAGAGGAGGGTTATCCTCAGTTGGTTTGGTAGAAAGATCTGCACAAGGGTGATGCTTGGCTTGGCTGCGGGTGATGGCGGTGACAAACTGGCTGGATAATCCTTGTCCTAGGTCATTTCCCAAAAGAACAGGGGTTGGGAGGCCGTCCATGAGCCCCACTTCAACCTCTCCCTGGTCAGTTCCCCAGTCCAACTGCACGCGTGCCAGAGGAATGTTCGAGCGCTGGCCTCCAGCAAGGGTGATGGTCACTTGGCGGCCCGGTAAATGATGCTCGGTGGGAACAATATCTGGGCTAACCAGGGTGATTGAAGATCCAGTATCTCGAAGTCCCTGAGCCTGTATACCACCGACCTTGACCGTCTGGATGTGGCGATTGAGGTTGGCTGGTGTACGGTGTCCGGCCTGCCGTAGGGTGTGGACCGGGTAAATCACTTCCTCAGCTACTGGCGTATCTTGGGGGTAGTATCCTCCAGGCATCGCTGGTTCATCTCTGCATATGTTGACTGATTGGGCTGGCAGCCGGGCTCCAGGCATAGGGCCCCGATGTTGAAGACACTCTTTGGCTTTGTGTCCAAGGCGCCCACACGTATAACAGCGCTGTGGGTTAGGCAAGTCACGGGCCCTGTTGGTACACCTTTGCCCTATTGGGGTTTCTGCGGCATAGCGAGTTAGTCCAGCACAGGAGTCTGGAGGTTGCTGGTATCCATGGTTGATGAACCTCCTCGGATCGGTGGGCCTATTGGGTCTCCAGCTGGGTCGGTTGGCTGTAAATTCGTCAGCCAATCGGGCTGCCTGCTCTGGGGTGTCGGGCTTCCGGTCCGCCACCCATTCTCGTATTTCCGGGTCCATCTTCTCCATAAGCTGTTCGAGTACTATCATATCCCGGTGGGCAGCAGCGGAGTGGGCAGCACGACCATCAAGCCAGCGGTTACAGTGTCGTCGAAGTTGACTGCCAAATTCGACATAGGAGACACCCTGGCGAGACATAGTCCGGAACTTAATGCGATATCTCTCAGGGGTTATGGTAGAAAGGGCCAACAAAGTGTCCTTAATAATTCCATAGTCCAAGCAATCCTGAGGCCCAAGTGATCGGACAGCTTCCTGGGCCCGACCAAGCAAACTTCTCCACAGGTATCTGGGCCACTCAGCTGTGTGCACCTGGTGCATTCTCATCATCATCTCAAAGTTTTGCAAGTGTTCATCGATCTCAGTGTTGAATTCATTCATCATTGGCACGTCACTGTAGCGAAGGTGAATTCCTTGGAGGCGGTCTATCGTGGAGGTGGGCGCTGGTGGTAAGGAAATTGGAGCTCCCAACACTACTTGCAGAACACCAGCCCTTTCTTCTCTTGAAGCTTCAGGCCCCAAGGCAGCCAAGCTCTCTTGATTTGGACTGCTGTGGACCTGGTGATTTCACGATATTCACTGGATCCATGATGTGGTGCACAACTTACATCCTCTGGTACCACGTCGGCGGGGTCCTCATCATCCTCACCATCATTCTGGGTGTCCCAATGGACCAATTTCTGAATCAAAGCCGACCGAGTGTCAGCGTTCCTGTATTCAATATTTCTCTTCTGGCACAGATCCTGTAGCATCCATTTACTGCTGCTGCCGTATCTCCTCTCCGGCCCTTGTCCCATGGCTGAGCTGGTGGGGTTGGACATGGCAACGTCCGAAACCTGAATGCCTCACCTATGGCCTGCTGGGTATGCTTATATGCCTCCCTGGTTGTTGAGCCCTTGGACGGTGTCCACGAACACCAGTCCCCTGCAGCTCCTCTGGATAAACCAGGCTGAGTAGTATCCCACCGCTGCCACCAATTGTGGAGACCCGGGGGTCATTGGGCGCTCTCGTCCGCAGGCCCAGCCGCCTTTACAAAGACAGCGTGGACCAGGGCTCATCCCCAGCTGAACACCCGAGCTCCTTAACCGTGGGAGGAACACTACTCAGACAACACAGGGTGAGGGAATCACAATATCAAGGCTTTATTGGATCCCCAAACAGTTAACAGCATATAACGCATAACCAAGCATAACACATAATGTAACAGGCAACAGAGTCTCACCCTTCCGCTGGCTCACCAGGCTTTAGAATGTAGCACGGCAAAGTCTGTAGCCAGGTGACTGTATCGTCCCAACCTGGGTTGCTTCCGTGTCCTTAAGCAGTCTATCACAGCCGAATGCGGTGCTGAAGTCCTTGTGGTTCTTTAGTCCGTGTTCCGATCCCCTTGGTCGGCACCGAAATGCCTAGGCCTGGGGTTCTGGCTCGCTAACCGGATCCGAAGACCCTAGATTCGCTGCCTGTCTCCAATCTTCAATCTCCAAAACTGCTGGTCAAAGTGAACAGTCCTCCTTATATACCCTCAGCCCTCATTGTAGGATATTGGGGACGTCATGATTGGTGCAATAAAATAGTCTTTTCATTGGCTGAACTCCAATCCTCATTTAACATAGTTTAGTACTATTGCAATCCAAATGCTGATTGATATAGCAACTAGCAGTGATACAATGGAAGGGTAATATTAGACATTGAGTCTGCAAACCATGACATTAACACAATAGTGGCTGGGCCTCAATCCACATTCACAGGGTAATAGACAATGGACGATTAGCATAATTAAGTTCTCTGGCCTTCAATGACAAACAGGTTAGATAATTACATTACCAAGCTAAACTTTAACCACAGAAATCTATGACAATACTGTAAGAAATTCTCTTTGACCATTACAAGTTTACAAACCAAAATGCAATATGATATGTCTGGATGAATAAGAAATCCTCCTACATTATATATTAAAGGGTCCATTTCGTCACAAGTATGTTATTTTTTTATTTTTAAGACCTTTTATTAACTTTTATTTCACTTTTGCAGTGTATATAGATGTAGCGCCCCTGCGACCAGGGTGGCCACAGGCAGCCAGGCAGGTGGAGACAGATTTTGCACAAAACACCTTCCTACATACACCACCGACACAAGACCCAACCCGGAGCCCAGTACTCTAGGCGGGCAAGGGGTGGTAGGGCCAGTCACAAGTGGGTGGGACGTAGTCAAGGTGACGGACCGGGTACATAAGGGAAAAAACTAGGAGGAGTTAGTCAGTAGGCCAGAGTGAGCTGAACTTAAAAGACCAAGTAGGCCAGAGGGTGCCGGGAATTAAAGACAAAGACCGAGTAGAAAGTGACACTTCCCTGAAGGTTTTGGGCTCCCTGGAGGCGCAGAATCATGCGAGGCACAGTCCCCTGGAGAGAATGGCCACTCCACAGCGCAGGAACAAAGGGAAGGGGGGAGACCGGACCAGTGCAGCTGGGTCCAAGGACGAAGGCAGAGGACGACTGGCGGGAAGGATCCCCTGACGTACACGGTAGTCACACGGGTAGGAAAGGGCCTGGTGATTCCCCATAACATAGGGACACTCAAAGCTAGGCTGGGACCAGAGAGTCGACTCAGAGGGACCGAAGCTATATGCCGGATCCCAGACATATCGACGGGGGACTCTGATTCCAGGTCAGAGTTCCTAAACACACGGGCTGGAGGAACAGCAGCACATAGGACCCAGGCTTGCTACCCATACACCAGGAGAAGTTAAAAAAGGGACCGAGTTGCCCCCATATATAGTCCACAGAGAAGAGAAGTTAGAGAAAAGCCTGAGAGGTATCAGAGAGAGAAGGGTCTCAGAAGGAAACCTTGCTGCAGAGGGTTAAGTGACTGTCTGGAATTACCCGTGTAAAAGAACTGTACCGTGAACTGTTTGTACTGAAAAAGAACTGTTAGTAAAACCCGGTGAACCCTGCTTCAGTCTTCTGTTTGTGATTCCCTGCATGCAGAACTGTTATATCCATATTACACCCTGTCAGGAGCAGCCCTGACCCACGGCGGGCTCATCCATCCGGCTGCAGAACCATCCATCCTCCTGGCAGCGGCAAGCAGCAGCGGTGGTCCCCATTGACCACAACCCGTGGGTGGCATCACGACAATCCCTGTAAATAATCCCTATTACTTGTGGGCTCAGGACACGGTCAAGACCAAGGACCTCCGTGATAACCTCTGTGATACCCCGGTCCGGTACCGAGTACCCCGTTTCAGTGGGCTCCACATAGATACACTGTGAAAGTACTCGCATATCCCGTTGACTTATGGGCGGCATGGTGGCTCAAGTGGTTAGTACTCCAGCCTTTGCAGCACTGAGGTCCTGAGATCCTGGGTTCAATTCCCACCAAGGACACCAAGGACAACATCTGCTAGGAGTTTGTATGTTGTCCCTATGTTTGCGTGGGTTTCTTCCCACATCGCAAAGACATACTGATAGGATATTTAGATTGTGAGCTCCAAGATAGACAGCATTACTGAAGTATATAAAGTGCTATGGAATTAATAGTGCTATATAAATGAATAAATATTATATTATTATTTACATTGGACTCATAATGAGTACCCAAGTATTAGGACCTACTCGTTACGAGTATAGCGAGTCTGAATATTTCACTACTCAATCATCCCTAGTTGCAATGTTTAAAGAGAACTTGTCATTAGATTCATGCTGCCTGAACCACAGACAGCACGGGTTAGAACATGGCTGTGTGCTTGTAGCAATATACAGTTAGATCTAGAAGTATTTTGACAGTATCCAAATCTTCATTATTTGGGTTCTCCATACCACTATTTTGGATTTATAATAAAACAACTGAGATGCAATTGAAGTGTAGACTTTCAGGTTTAATTAAAAGAGTTGAATAAAAATATCCAGTGAATTGTTTAAGAATTTCAACAATTTTTTACTATAAGCCTCTTCATTTCATGGCCCAAAAAGTGATTGGGAAAATTTACTTTGCCATAAATAAAATATCCATTGTTCGTTCTTAGTAGAGGATATTTGCAGTCAATGACTGCCTGAAGTCTTAAAGACATCCATGTTGTCAAACACAGAGTTCTCTCCTTTATGATACTTTGCCAGGCCTTTACTGCAGCTGACATGTTTGTCTGTCTTGATTGTTTGTGTAGCTCCAAAAGATAATGTGATATAATAAGCGCTAAGGTACACACAAGGACTCGGCCATTAGATATTTTACCTTTCAGCTTTAATCATCAAATGGATCCTCTAGTTACAACACGTTTCAACGCAGATAGCGTCTTTCTCAAGTGATCACTTGAGAAAGACGCTATCTGCGTTGAAACGCGTTGTGACTAGAGGGATCCATTTGATGATTAAAGCTGAACTGTAAAATATCTAATGGTCGAGTCCTTGTGTGTACCTTAGCGCTTATTATATCACATTATCTTTTGGAGCTACATTTACATTCTTCCCTGCTGGGAAGCGTGATAGCCAGCAGCTTTGAGCCGCAGGACCTGGCAGACGTCAGCTAACCACTCCTTAGAGCAGTCACGTGCAGAGAGAGAGACACAGAGGGCACGTGCAGCGTCCACCTCGCCGCTCGATTTCAACTAGGAGAGCCCAGCAGCACTAGCGACTAATCCAGTTGTGCGGACCTGCACAATCTTAGAAGGTGAGCGGAGGGGTTATTAAACCGACCCCATATAATCTTTTATAGCAGTTTGGCGCAAACGATTCTGTTTCTTTTCCATGTCTTGATTGTTTGTCCTTCTTTGAAAAAGCACTCCCATCATAGTTTTTAATCCTCTCTATATAATAAAATCATCATATTATATAGGGTTGTGCAATTACAACAGTTTATTTTGCCTTTTACCCAATAAATTCACCTCTTTTCTTTGCTTTATGTAGAAAGAAGAAGTCTCTTGTCCCTGCATAAATCATTCCCTTCTTCAACTTCTGACACAGCTGCTTTCTCCTCCCTCCTGCCAGAGACTTTTGCAGAGATGACTCATGTATGGAAAATAGACTTCATGTTTCTAGATAGAGCTTATAAGGATTCAGCTAGTCAGCTAGATGTCACACATCTCATGTAAAACAGAAAAATTTACTGGGTAAAAAAGCAAAATGAGAAATAATAAGTACACATTGCTAATATGATATGATTGCAATATCTTAAGAGGATACACACTTAGTTGGGAGTGTTTCTTCAAGTTTTGTCTTAAAGGGAATCTTTCAGTAGATTTTTGCTATCTCAACTGAGAGCAGCATGAAGTCCAACGATAAACCACTTAGTTATCTGGGTGCAGAAATTCTGACATTATCAGAGGTTTTAGATTTAGCACACAGCAGAGCTGAGAAAGCTAATGACACATAACATAACTCTCTGTGTACATTGTCTATTGATAGTGACCTGCTTGTTACGAAAGGGGGACATTTCAGATTACAGCACACAAGGCAATGCAGTCCGAGCAATTATAAGGTCCTGGTGCTAAAACAATCCTTGTAAATAAACAATAGCTGGTAGCTTGATAAGAGATGTATTGCTAAAATCAGTTTTTTTAACCAGTAGAACATGCTTTATTCAAATGATATAACAAATACCTGTTGACAGATTGCCTTTGAGCATGTAAAATACATGCTCAATGAGGTTGAGATCTGGTGATTGACTTGGCCATTGCAGAATATTCTACTGCTTTGACTTAAAAAAAACTCTTGAGTTGCTTTTGCAGTATGTTTGAAGTCATTGTCTATTTCTACGATACTATGAAGCGCCGTCCAATCATCCAATCAATCTTGTAGCGTTTAGTTAAATCTGAACATGGACTATAGCCCTATACGCTTCAGAATTCATCCAGCTGCTTGTGCAAATTGTCACTTAAGTAGACAAACTTTAATGCCACCTAATAAAGGTAGCAATCCTAAAAGTCATAATTGACTCTTTAACAAGCCTTTTAATATGATTTATGATTTGTACCAGATCAGAACTCCAAAGTGTAGACGCTGCGTTTCGGGGTGACTACCCCTCATCAGTGCAGTATGTGGGAATTCTGATCTGGCTGTATGAGAGGCTAAGACGAGTTCTGGGGAAGTATCTATTCTCCTTGCGGAGAGTATTCTGCCAGCCGGCTGATGAGGAGACTTTAAGCTGCAATGCTCCTCTGGGAAATTGCATATGCAAATTGTCACTTAAATAGACAAACTCTAAAGCCACCAATAAAGGTAGCAATCCTAAAAGTCATAATTGACTCTATAGCAAGCCTTTTAATATGATTTATGATTTGTGCCAGATCAGAACTCCAAACTGTAGATGCTGCATTTTGGGGTGACTGCCCCTCATCAGTGCAGTGTGTGTGAATTCTGATCTGGCTGTATGAGAGGCTAAGATGAGGTCTGGGGAAGTATCTACTCTCCTTGCGGAGAGTATTCTGTCAGCCGGCAGATGAAGAGACTTTAAGCCGCAATGCTCCTCTGGGAAATTGCATATGCAAATTGTCAATGTCATTGTTGCAATCTCACTTATCTCATCTCTCCTCCTTGGTTGCCCGTAAGTAGTACGGGATATATTCTGGCGTATTAATCAAGCCAAAATCACAATATTCCTATAGCTGTCATTTTTTGTTCAGAGATTGTCTGTTCAGATTGTTGTCCTCGTCCCTTCTCACAAAAATGTCCCCTTCATTTTGCCTGAGTGCCAATTGATCTCCTGGGCAAAAGGATATTACCTCTTCTAATTATCTTCAGGACCTGAATATTACCTTCCTAGCCAAACGTTCTCACAACAAAAGGTGTCTGGAAAACCCTGCTTTAAATAGCCATACAAGACAGGAAGGCTGTTGTCCCAGCTGCTAATGTAGAGGAAACAGGGTGCGAAATCTGCAACCTCTGACAGACAGAGAGGAGCTGGCTTATTAAAATAGAATATGAACATCCCATACATGTACCGAGCATATCACTGGACTCATGAGGACCTTCGGCATGCTCACATACTAGCCATTTCAATATACCATCATGCATTGACGAGATACGCAGAACGGCAAATAGGATTCGGCTAGAGAAACTAAGTTTGGTTTTAAAGCATAGAGCAGAGTCGGTAGGATCCAATGGGACTAGAACTACTCCTCTCGGACCCTCCAGTGGGAAATTATGACCATTTATAGGTTATAAAATTATGTTTGTTCAAAGATACTGGGGAGGAGAATCTAAGACCACTTAGAGGCGGAACAGAGCAACTTGGAAGTGGCAGCCCAAGGTATAATATTTTGGACTGACCCCTCTCTCTTTGTAATTTTCCAAGGAGGATGTGTAATGTCTCATGTTGGGGAACTACCTCAAGCAGGACCTGTAGCTTCACACTGCCCTCATGTGGTCACAAGCAACAAGAAACCAGTAACTGATTACTAGGGATGGGCGAATCTACTCGCTAGGACTCGTTACTCGGCGAGTAGTAAGGGACTCACAGGACTCGGTACTCTGCGAGTTTCCCAGTGATTACTCGCACAGTAAACGAGTCCAATGCAAATCAATATCAATCCTAGTTTTGTCACAGACTCTGACAAAACTAGGATTGCCTTTGACTTGCATTAGACTCGGCTACTGTGCAAGTAATCGCTGGGAAACTCGCAAAGTAACTGCTGTTACTTTGCGAGCCGAGTCCAGCTGTCTTCTCTGTGCAGGCTGCCGCAGCTCCAGGGTCCTAGAGCCCGCCTCCTCACAGAGATGATGTAGCAGAGCTGCGATTGTTCTCAGTCTGCTCATTCCCTGTGCATAGACATCTATATCTATGTACAGGGGATGTAGCAGAGAGGACATCGCGTTTTGGACTACGTCGGACGGAAGAGGATTTTTTTAATTAAAGATGGAGTCCCTAATGGCTTTTTTTTTTATTACTAATAAAAATTTGTCTCTGTGTTGTGTTTTTTTAACCCTTTATTGGAGATTCTTAGTGGCTGGGTCAAGCGTGGCCTGACATTAAGAATCTCGGGCTTAATACCAGCTTGTACAACAAAGCTGGTATTAACCCCTTTATTACCCAGCGTGCCACCGCCACCAGGGCCGCTGGAAGAGCGGGGTTCAGCGCCAGAGGATGGCGCTTCAATGAACGCGCCATCTTCTGGGGCGGCTGCGGGCTGCAATTTGCAGCGGGGGGTGTCCAGAAAGCTTGGGCATCCCTGCGCTGTGGATTCCAGCCCCCAGCTGCTTAGCTGTACCTGGCTAGACATAGAAATTGCGCGGAGCCCCACGCATTTTTTTTTTATTATTTCATGAAATTCATAAAATAATTAAAAAAAAGGGCTCCCCTATATTCTTGTGTCCGGCCAGGTACAAATAGGCACCTGGGGGTTGGGGGCAGCCCGTCGCTGCCTGCTGGATCCGGCTGGTTCCAGAAATACGGTGAAGCGCACGTGAAATATTTTTCTGACAAATCCATAAAACAATGTAAATAAAAGGGACTGCATCTTTATTAACCCCTGGACCATGGGCGAGAGGTTAATAAAGATGCAGTCCCTTTTTTAGGATTGTTTTATTGATTTTTCAGAAAAAAAATTACATGGTCTTTCTGGAACCAGCCGGATCCAGCAGGCAGCGACGGGCTGCCCCCAACCTCCAGGTGCCTATTTGTACCTGGCCGGACACAAGAATATAGGGGAGCCCTTTTTTTAATTATTTCATGAATTTCATGAAATAATAAAAAAAAAATGCGTGGGGCTCCGCGCAATTTCTATGTCTAGCCAGGTACAGCTAAGCAGCTGGGGGCTGGAATCCGCAGCGCAGGGATGCCCAAGCTTTCTGGGCACCCCCCGCTGCAAATTGCAGCCCGCAGCCGCCCCAGAAGATGGCACGTTCATTGAAGCGCCATCCTCTGGCGCTGAACCCCGCTCTTCCAGCGGCCCTGGTGGCATGCTGGGTAATAAAGAGGTTAGGGCCAGCTTTGTATTATCAACTGGCCCTAAGCCCGAAATTTATGGCAGTCAAGCCAATATTAGACATGACCGCCATGAATTTCTATTAAATTGTTTTAAAAAAAACACAACAGAGAAAATTTTTTATTAGAAATAAAAAAAAAGCCATTAGGAACTCCATCTTTAATTAAAAAAATCCTCTTCCGTCCGACGCAGTCCAAAACGCGATGTCCTCTCTGCTACATCCCCTGTGCATAGATATAGATGTCTATGCACAGGGAATGAGCAGACTGAGAACAATCTCAGCTCTGCTACATCAGGCAGCAGGCGGGCTCTAGGACCCTGGAGCTGCGGCAGCCTGCACACAGAGCAGACAGCCGGACTCTTATCTGTGCGAGTTTCCCAGCGATTACTTGCACAGTAAACGAGTCCAATGCAAATCAATGGCAAAACTAGGATTGCTTCAGGCTGAAGCTTCCGAGACAGATCTGTGATTTGTAAATCGCACACTACTCGCTATTACTCGCTTCCCCATTCATTAACATTGGACTCGCTAGACTCGCAACGAGTAGTGAGTCCTGTGCTCGGACTCGCTAGAGTCAAGCGATTCCGAGTAATTTAGGATTCGCCCATCACTACTGATTACATTTGTCTGTATATGTGTGTGTACCAAATTTAGCTTTTATTTGTAACCTACTGTAATATCTGTATAACTAATCTGTATATTACCCTAGTGCAGGGCCGTATTTATCACTAGACACTAGAGAGCATATTCCTAGGGAAGCACTTGGAGGGGGCAGCATCACCTAGTGGTGAAATTTTATTTATTTATGTAATTATTTTAAACTTCTTTTCTGTCTTTCTCCAGACTTGTAAGTAATACTGGAGTGTATCTAGCAATTGGGGGGCTGGGTTGGGGAGGGGAAGCAGACAGAGTGAGCTGCAAAGGAAGCCAGTGAGAAAATGAAAGCTCAGCACTGATTGGTGGAGTGGTAGTTAGCAGAGGCTGCTGTGCAATGCTTCTCCAATCAGGTTACATGTGCACTGTGCACTGCACAGTGGAAAAAGTAGGCCACACTAAGGAGGAAACTCTGCAGTCTCAGTCATAGCCTGCCACCTCCATCACATCATCCTGAAGAACTCTGCACTAACGCTGCCTACTCGGCTTCTGTGGACGGGAGTTCAGGAGGTTCAGGTCTGGTAACATTTCCATTGGAAGAGGGGGAGGGTTTCACTTGAGCCCTGGGGAGATGTCCACCAGATTGTCCACCTCTTATCTTTATGATATAATCCGCCTCCTTTCCCGTTTACTGCAGAAAGGGCAGGGATCCTGGGTTCTGTAAGTTTGGCATAGTGTCATCCCTTGCCTGTGTGATGGTGATGATGTCCTGATGGTGACAGAGGGAAGTTTTAGGAATGTGCAGGTTTGTGACACTAGCCTGGCGCTCTGCTCTGCCACTGCTCTGCCCCACCGCTCTTTCCCGCCTCACTGCTCTGCCCTGTCACCCTGATCTTCCCTGTTACCCTGCTATGCCCTACTACTGCTCCGCCCCATCACCCTGCTCAGCCCTACCACTGCTCTGCCCTGTCACCCTGCTATGCCTTACCAATGCTTTGCCCTGCCACTCTGCTCTGCCCCAACACTGCTCTACCCTGTCACCCTGTTCTGCCCTACCACTGCTCTGACACTGCTCTGTCCTGTCACCCTGCTCTACCTTACCAATGCCCTGCACTGCTACTCTGCTCTGTCCCACCACTGCTCTTCCCTGTCACCCTGCTCTGCCCTGTCACTCTGATCTTCTCTACCACTCCTCTGCCAGTGCTCTGCCCTATCACCCTACTCTGCCTCATCACTGCCCTGCCCTGTCATCTTGCTCTGCACTGCCACTGCTCTGCCCTATCACTTTGCTCTGCCTTGCCATCCTGCTCTGCCCTACCACTCTGCTCTGTACCATTGCTTTGCCCTGTCATCCTGCTTTACCCCACCCCATCACTCTGCCTAGCCCCATCACCCTACTCTGCCCTGTTATTGAGTTCTGCCCTGCCACTGCTCTGCTCCATCATCCTGCTCTACCTTACCACTGCTCTCACCCATTACTCTGCTCCACCACTGCTCTGCTCTGTCACCTTGCTCTGCCTTGCCGCTGCTCTGCCGTCACCCTGCTCTGCCCTACCACTGCTCTGCCCTGCCACTCTGCTCTGCCCTGCCACTACTCTTCCCTGTCAATCTGCTCTGCCCTAACATGTGTTCTGCCCCATCACCCTGCTCTGCCCTCTCACCCTGCTCTGCCCTACCACTGCTCTGCCAATTTTCTACTCTGTCAGCCTGCTCTGCCCTACCAATGCTCTGCCACTGCTCTGCCCTTTCATGTTCATCTGCCCTGTCATCCTGCCCTGCCCCACCACTCTGCTCTGTCCTACCACTGCTCTGCACCATCACTCTGCCCTGTAACCCTTCTGTGCCCCACACAATCGGCCTGCTCAGCCCCATCATCCTACTCTGCCCCATTACCCTGCTCTGCCTTACCACTGCTCTGCCCCACCACTGCTCTGCCCTGTCACTCTGCTCCGCCCTGCTAATGCTCTGCCATGTCAATCTGCTCTGTCCCAACACTCTGCTCTGCCCTGCCACTGCTCTTACCCACCACTCTGCTCTGCCCTACCACTGTTCTTCCCTGTCAGCCTGTTCTGCCCTATCACTGCTCTGTGTCACTACTATGCTCTGCCCTGCTACTGCTCTGCCGCTCCACTCTGCTCTGCCCTGCCATGCTTTTTCCCTGTCACCCTGCTCTGTCCTACTAGTGTTCTGTCGCATCACTCTGGTCGCTCTGTCACCCTGTCCTGTCCTACCACTACTCTTCCCCACCACTGCTCTGCCCTGTCACTTAGCTCTGCCGCAACACTTTGCTCTGCCCTGCCACTGTTCTTCCCTACCACTGCTCTGCCCCATCACTCTGCTCTCAGGAAAATGATTTAGCGGTCTTGTAGAAGCGCTACTAAAGCTCAGGCACCAGGATGATAAGGTTTATAAACAGCAATCTTTATTTTCCCCTCACAGCTCCACAACATGTTTCAACTGCTCAAGGCAGTCTTCCTCAGGTAGTGACACTCTGCCCCCCACACTCTGCTCTGCCCTACCACTTTCCTACCCCACCACTCTGCTCTGATGTTTTTAAAACGGATCTTGTCTGTATATGTGCGCAATAAAATTTACTTTTTGTACTTATTTCTACATATAGTGGTGTGCTCCCTTTATATGCCATGCCTTCTCTTCTGATACTATCTATGTAAATGTGACTAACTGCACTACAAACTGGTAGTAGAACTATTGTAAAAGCTGTGCTGTCAGGGATCCATCACAAATTTAGTGATTTTGTCTAAAGAGGGAGCAAGTCCATGCTCTGAAATGCGTAATAATACATCATCATCATATTTTATTTGTATTGTGTGACTGATCCATGACAGCGCGGCTTTTACACCAGTTATACTACCGGTTTGTTTTATTTCCTCGTGGTGCTGCAGCAGTCATGGGTATAGTTAGTTGTGACTTTCACAACCCTTACTGCTGAGCCTACAACTGTTACTTGATCGATGCTTATCACAGATAAGACCGTATTTGCACCTTCATCTCTTCCACCATATCTCTTTAATTGCACTACAAGGCACACACATGACTGGTGGACATTATGGATATAGGACTCAAAAACAAACATTGATGCTTTATTCTAAAGAGAAGCCATGGATGCTTAAAGTGTAATCATTTTCTTTTTTATTTAATAAATCAATAGTCACATCAAAATAATCAATTTTGTAATGTATCTTATTAGAGAAATCTGCTTCTTCATTATCAAAATTCTCAATTCTGAGATGAAGTCTGTATTCATTGAATACTTTCCCATTACTGAGATAGGAGATGGCAGTTGTTACTGATTTGGTTCAATGACAACAGGATGAGGGAGAAGCAAGAGGCAGAAGAAAGAGCTATAGGCAGAGGGAGGAGCTAGAGGAAGGAGCTAGAGGTAGAGGAAGGAGCTCAAGGAAAGAGCTAGATAGAATTCAGATAGAACATGCGGTTCTATAGTAGAGCGCAGGGATAATACGGGATACTTTAATCTTAATCTCCGTAACTTTATTAATAAAAAGCTCCAGACCACAACGCGTTTCGACGTACAGACGTCTTCCTCAAGCGGAGGAAGACGTCTGTACGTCGAAACGCGTTGTGGTCTGGAGCTTTTTATTAATAAAGTTACAGAGATTAAGATTAAAGTATCCCGTATTATCCCTGCGCTCTACTATAGAACCGCATGTTCTATCTGAATTCTATCATACAAATTCCCTTCGGGAAAGCGGTGACAGAGCTGCAGGCAGGATAAGGTTAATGGATCAACCTGGAATTCCTAATCCAACCCTGGAGTGAGAGTGTGCACAGCACGAGGCCAGGAGCAGAGGTGATTGAGGATACAGGAGCACTACAGATCCAAGGCTGGCAGCCTGAGCCACAAACTACGCTCACAATCTGGTTGTGCGGATCTGGCACAACCTTTAAAGGTTAGTTTATTCTTAATACAACCGCTTTTAAGGCAGGAGAGATCCACAGGTGGTGCAACACTATTTTTTTCTTTTTAAGGAAAGAGCTAGAGGCAGAGGAAGGAGCTAGAGGAAGGAGCTAGAGGCAGAGGAAAGAGCTAGAGGAAGGACCTAGAGGCAGAGGAAGGAGCTAGAGGAACCAGCTAGAGGCAGAGGAAGGAGCTAGAGGAAGGAGCTAGAGGCAGAGGAAGGAGCTAGAGGAAGGAGCTAGAGGCAGAGGAAAGAGCTAGAGGAAGGACCTAGAGGCAGAGGGGGGAGCTAGAGGCAGAGGAAGTAGCTAGAGACAGAGGGAGAAGCATGGCATAAAATTACCTTGTACATTGATATAATCTCATATATATCTTGTGTGTGTGTGTGTGGTACAGCCACTATATTGCTACTTGTACTGTGGTTGTAACCCCTGTTTTTACTTATCATTAAAAATCACTTGTTTTTTGCAAACTATTGGACGCCTGATCGTGCATTTCCGGTTTGTATACCTTAGTAATAGGAAAGTTCTCACTTAATAGAGATTAAACCTCTGATTTTTTTTATAATAACTTATCAATTCTGGTAGAAAAATAATCAAATTTGTTTGTTTATTGAGTATTAAAAATGTTCTTATTTTCATGTGTACTATTGACTCATGAAATCAAAATTAAAACAACCGTTAACAGTTAAGCTTTAAGACAAGTTGTACTTTTTTTAGGCAACCAACATATTCTGCAGTACTAAATGTGGTCATCAACATTTGTTCCATCACTGTGGGTTTATAAACTTAATTGTTTCCATATTCTCTATCACATCGCGCTCACAAAACTTATTTTGAAGAAATAAAGGAAGGCAATTAATCTAATTACCTAAATACATGAAAAATAAGTTATTGCACATTAAAAGTCTCCTAAAGTTTACTAAAAAGAATTTGAATACATAAAATACTTAAGTGTATTGCAAGCCACACATGTAATAATGGGTTAACAGCCTCCTTCTATTGCTAAGCAGTCTGCAATATAATATTGTACGAGACATTAATATTTCAATTTGTAAAGACTTTTACGATCAATAAAACCTCCATTTGTTACTCAGTCAATCAAATATATAAAAGTATTTCTTTTTCGTTACAGGGCAGAGTTAAACGCTCGTTTGAACACATTCTACAAACATGTCAGCCGTGGTCCCGTAGGATTTCCTCGTCTCCATTTCAGTAACGTTTTCAAATTTTTTGCCTAAAGGCTTCGTCCCTCTGAGTTTTTGGCCAATGGCAAAAGAAAAAAATTTAAAAGAGAGTGAAAGAAATCGCTTTTCTTCTGGGTCTTCAGAAAAATTGCATCAGATATTTATATAAATGCTTCACTTAATCTAGGGCATAATCTGTTTATATTGAGCAGTTGGGATGTTCACAAAAGTTACAAAAAAGTTACACTAATTAAAGCTTGTAAAGCATTACAAAATAATGCATGGGAGATTAATGAGATTTTACTGTTCTGTTACATGAGTAAAAGTCAGACAAGAGTAGCAGAGGGGATTTGTGCTAGAACAGTATGTGAGCCCATAGCTTTCTAACATATAATATAGAATGACAAGGTCACTTTATGTTACCCATATGGTTTGTTCATCATGTAGGTAAGGGCACCATGAATAAACATATAACATGCCTCTTGAATTGTCAACTACATTAGAAATTTTTGCTAGATAAAGCAAAGAAATCATAATGGACATAAGGGAGTTCATAAATGAGAAACATGGGGGCTAAACTAATCTGTAGTGCTACTACAAATAGGGTGACGAAAAAACACCAACAAGATCCCTGTGTCATACAGAAGCCATGCCCTAAACTCTGCACATAACATACGGTAGCTCTACCCGGGGTTTTCCTTTAATATCTTATTATGAAAATGAACAAAAATAAGATACAACAGCTGAGAAGTTACAGATGTAAACATTCATCATTCATCACTAACTTTGCACTTTCTTTGGTTTTGTGCATTTTGTATCCGATTCTTCTACTTGCACTTTTATTGAAGTCTGTTTTATATGTGTCTACTTCTTAATTCCTTATTGATTCCAGCTGATTTTGCCTCGTCAACAATTGCAACATTTTACAAAAAAATTGAAAAATCTGGTGAAGCACCAGTCTCTTCTTGGAATATTTTTGAGCATTCCAGTATTTTTGGCACCAAAATTGGTGATTTTTGGTGCCAAATAGTCGCAAAAATAGTTCAAGAAACATTGCAAAAATAGTTGAAGAAAAGTCATCAAAAAGTTGCAAAAACAGTTATAAAAGGCCACGTTTGACCAAACATATGAATTGCCATCACCATTTTGAAGAATTTGGCACCAAAAATGAAAACTAAAACCTCAAGACAAAAAGGGAAACTCACTTGGGTAAAAGACAAATCGTGAGACTAAATTAGTTGCTGGGTAATGGACAACCACTTATGGGTCCAAGAATATGAGAATATAAATTTTATTCACATTCTGGATTGGCACTGCTCCTCTTTAGTCAGTGCTGCCTCCACCACCGATCACTGCAGAAAATACTCATCAGCAGCAGTGTTCATAGTTTGTTTAAACCCAACCAGGAGAAACACTTCAATTGCTCTACTGGAAGCTACTGTGCAGATTGTGCCTTATCAGTTGCTACCACCAAAGGGTAACCCCAGATAGACCCTGCTCACCTGGTTTGGTTGTGTTCACCCACAACCGGCTTGTATTGCCTGAGCTGACAGCTGCCGCAGGACCCACACCACCCATGCGTTTCGGTGCAATCCTCGCACCTTCCTGAATGTAACTCTGAGGAAAGTGGAAGGATTGCACCGAAACGAGTTGTTGTGAGGAGGAATAAAGGAGCAGCAGCTACAAGTGTTGGCTCCAGGTGAATCATTTATCAAGCAACAGTGCGGACCGGAAACACCACTCCTATCTTGGATGATTCTGGATTATTTAAGTGATGACATATTACTAGGATATACAATCAGTGAATCTAAACAGCAGCATGTTAATTCTCAAGATCAGGGGGATGCCAGATTTTGAACCCTCCACAATCTTAAAGTATTAGCGTTACATTTTCAGATGAATGTACCCTTTTAACTACATTCGTTTCTAAAATTTCATACATAAATGATTTTTTAAAAAGTTGCTACTATGTACACTACTAAGTAATAATTTAATCTTATTTCTTATGAATTATATTGTGCATCAGTTTCCATGTCTATTTTGGAAATATTTCGCACAGTCAGTGATGCTGTATTCAACTGAAGAAAAATCTTATGGTGGCAGATCTAGACTGGTGTTTATAGCAATATTAGAGTTCGTGTATTCATGATTTGCAATGTTAGGCTGCAGCATGTATGTATAAGTCTGTATATTGGCCAAATAGATGATTTGTTCACCTGTACAATAATTCACTCCTAGAGATGTGTAGGTCCTCTATATTTTTTATTTTTCGTATTACATATTGGGAAGGTGGCTTCCTTCTGGGCTCAGTACCCCTATCTACCCAGGTTTAGCACATTGAGAGGTATGACATTTGGTAGTTGGGGTCCTTCCATATAAAAGGTATACCTTGATATCGTTGAATGGGTTTTGCACTCTTTTATTAAAAAAAATGCTTATTACCTTAATATTCGAGTACATATAATTATTAATTGGTGTATTGAAACAGTAAGTATAGTTTAATGAGAATGTCTTAAACGGAAGATAAAAGCTACCGAAGACTGCAGGATAGAAATTATACTGTAACAACAAATGCTGGGACACCTAATTTAGCCCCCCTAACCTAGCACTACCTGTCCCTGCAGCTTCCTACTACTTTACTAACCATCCCTCCCTGACCTAATAGTGAGTCATATAAGTGGAATAAAGCAATTTATAAACTTACATGTCCACAGACATGTGGGCATTCCTAGACGGCTAGCCAACAGGTGGGCAGTTTCTTCAGGTCCACTCTCCCCCCACCTCGCTGCTGATGGGCGTGATCATTCACTCAGAAGGGCACTGATGATTTAAAATTCCCGCCTCCTTGTTTTAGTGATGATGTGCTGCTGGCTGAGCATCATTTCCGGTCCTGTGCAGAGGTGGGTGTATTTGCATACAAGCTGGCTCCGCTGCATACACAGTGTGCATTCCGAAGCCGACCTGTACACTCTGCACATTGCGCAGGACTTGAAATGATGCACCACGGCCGGAAAACATCATACCCAGAAGGAGGCAGGAATTTTAAATCAGCAGCGACCTTCTGAGTGAACGATCATGCTGACCAGGGCATAATTGCAGCAGTGAGGCGTGGGGAGAGTGGATCTGGAGAGACTGCCCACCCGATGGCCAGTTATCTAGGAACGCTCACCAAATTGTTTTTTTCCACTTTTACAATTCACTATTAGGTCAGAGAGGGATTGGTCAGGTAGTGATCGCTTAGGGGGGCTAAACTAGGTGACAGGTTTCCCTTAAAGGAGTGCTCTTATGTTCATACATTCAATATGTATGAAAATAAGAAAGTTTGCAATTGACTTGCTTTTATTATCTGCTGTCATTCTCCCAAAATGAAAAATGTTATATTCTGTAATATACATCTTGTTGCCATGGAGCATGGATTCTAGTGCCTAACAGATTTAGAGTGCAGGGCAGAGCAGTTACATTCCAGGAAAATAATTAATTCTTAACATCCCAATCAGCTCTCTACAGGCCAATGCTGTTTTCCTCCATCGCCTTCCCTCATACCCATTTCTTATTCTGGAGAGATGCAGTTATAAATGATTAAGTCTGCAAAAGCTTTCAAAGAAGGTCTCTTAATCATGTCTGTGATACTAGTCATTACTCATAGTGTCGAGCCCACTGGGACGAGGGTACTGGACCGCGTCTGCTATCGGGGAAGTCACGGGTGATCCTGGTCCGGACCATGTCCCGGGCCCTGGCAAATAAAAGGGTGTATTTACAGGGGAGAATAGTCTATCGTGATGCCACCCACTATATACGGCCAGTAAGGGGGCCGCCACTGCTGCAGAACCTCCGGGGATGATGTAGTGGCAGCGTAGATGGTATAGTTCCAGTGGGTAGAACTGTATTCCCCGGGGCAGTGATGGTATAGTCTATAATGGATATGGATGGTGGAGACGAGGTTAAAGAACACACACTCACGTTTTGTACAAAAAGGGTGCAATTCTCCTTCTCTCCTGATGCTGCAGCTTCTTCTAACCCATGTGCAGAGCTGGCAGGCTTGTAGCTCTGCAGGTGGGATCTCTTTGTTGCTGGATGTAGGGCAAAGGTTGCAATCAATACATAGACTCACAGTTTTCCTGTTTTCCAAAGCTTTACTGCAGATGTTGTTGCTGATTATAGTCCACGGAGTCTGTAATGAGGCTAAGCTCTCCTCCCACCCTGTCCGGGTCATCAGCCTCCTCGTGCTGCGCTGTGTGTGTGTCCTGGGCTGCTGCTTCTAGCTGAGCTGCTGGGACTCCTCACTCTTTCTCTGTGTTCTGCTGGTACCATTTGGCTAGGCAACTTGAGTCCTCTGTGCTGTGTTGACCCCGACGTGTTGCTTTGCACTGGTACTGTGGGCATCTAGAAACCCCACTGCTCCTAGATTCACCGTGCTGTGTGACAGTCACAGTACCGGATCCGGTGTCCGTTCTGTGCGCTTCTCTGGGGCGAGTAATGGTTGCTCTCAAGCTCCCAGACGTGTTCCTCAGTCAATAGTTCTCCTGTTCCTCAGACCCTCACTAGGCCTGGAATCTGTGAGCAGACTCCAGAGAAGCTTAGCACAGCCTCTCTCTGTCATGCAGTCTCTCTTTATCAGTTCTCCAGGAACTGAACTAACTTACTTCCTCATGAGCTAGAGTATTTAAGGAGCAGCTTGTGCTCCCCCTCCTGGCCCAGAGGTGCTAGTGTTTGTCAGTGTGTTGTGGGGAGGGAACCCATGTGATGTTATTGTGGCACATTAACCCATGGGGTGCCACAATAGACTACTCGTGGGGCTGGGTAGTCAAGAGGTCTGGGGTCTGATACTTGGAGGGTATGCTATATACAAGGGAGTGAGACAAATATGTGGCACCCCTGCATGGGATTGCCACAGGATACATTGGTGCAAGGAGGGAATTACACCTTGGTTCACACAGCACACAACACCTTCCACCCCAGACCTGAAGGGGGAGCTCCACTGGCTGCCTTAAGTCAGTTCCCCTTTAAAACATCCAGTTAGAGTGTGTAGAGAGAGCTGGAGTGAGGAGCTGGTCGCTGGGATCCAGGCCCAGGACCAGGGACCACTGACCGCTGTGCTGCACCCTAGGGAGAGGGTCGGAGGCCAGTGGAGAGCAGGTAATCAAGAAAGGGAACCAGTTAAGGTCTCCCTATAGTACACCCGGACACCGGAGTCCGACGCTGCCAGCATCCACTGCAGCAGTGAAAACCTGGAAGAACCAAGATGATCAAAACCCCCTTAGGTAAAAGACAAAAGACGCTAAAACTGACCAAGTACAGGACCAGGGGCCATAAGAGGAATAGGGACCCCGCAGAAGGACCTCATTGTCAGTTTAGAGCAAAGCCCTGAGAGGGAGAAGGAGCGGTGAGGTCAGGCGCAGGCAGGACTTACCCCAAGCCACAGAGCACAGAGACAGAGTAGGCCTCACAACTTTCTAACGTGGAAGTCCCAAATTGCACCGGGGACCTTGTTATTTCTCTGGACTGTACCTGTTACACTGTCAACAGAAAAAGGTACCGAAACAACGATCACTGTGTGTGTGTGCCTGCTGAACCGCCGCTATTCACCGCCTTGTCTGCAGAGACCCGACTACTACTCCCCTCATCCATCCCCGCTGCCCTGAGGTAAAGCTCCACCTGTGGGGAGCTGTACCACACTCTGCTGCACCCACCATCACTTCAGCGGCTGGCTGCAGCGCTGGTATACCCCTTACCAGGTACCATAGGTGGCATCACATTACCAATCCCCTTATCCCCCACCGTTCAACTGCCATTGAGGGTCCAGGGCACGGGATCGGGGACTGACCAGCCTAGATTCACCCATCCAAGTTGCCATCAGCCCCGGTACCCAAGTACCCCCTACCTTGTCGACCGCCTCAAATACATAGGCAGGTCACTTTTCAAGGTCGAAATTTCAGAAAGGTAGAGGATTACAACAAAGGGACTGGGTAAATGAATAGTCAGAAGCAAGGTCAAAGGTTGGATAAACAATAGATCAGACTGAATGCAGGAACAACAGGCACGCAGACACCTCCGAGCTAAAGCTACAACTGACAGTAATT